>CAOKZL010004018.1:0-52623 GCA_948472985.1 Iguana delicatissima
TGTATTTGTAGTTTTAATTGTATTTTTAATTATGGTATGTTTTAATTATGAGATATTTGTATTTTAAACAGTTTTGTATTTTAATGTATTTTAGCTATGATTTGTTTTTAATTGTACCTGTGTTGTATCCTGCCTGAGCCTTGGGGAAAGGCAGGTAACTATTACTATTATTATTATCATTATTTATCATCATTATCATCATCACCATCACGCCTCGGCTCCCTACCTACAGACATACAAACATTTTGCTATTTGTGTTTTTTCCACTTTTGCAAGGCTCCTGTACTCCTAATTCTAGCAAAGCAACTTATTCCACTTTTGAATAGTTCTTACAATCAAAATGTTTTCCCTAATTTTTAGAGTGGACTTCTTCTGTAATTTCAGTCCATTGCTTCATGATCTAGCCACTAGGGTAGCAGCAAACAAGCTCCCTCCATTTTTTTCCATCACATCCCTTCACATACTTAAAAGGTGGTTATCATATCACCTCTCAGTCTTCTCTTCTCCAGTATCCCTCACCCAGCACACAGTCCCAAAAGCAATTTTCCAAAGCTGTCTTCATTCTTAACCCTATCAGGAAATTCCCCAGTTTGAACCTGGGACCTTCTACAGAAATAATCCTAATGGAGTCTTTGTAATGAATGTCCATGCTACTAAAGGGGAGCTAAGAGAGCAGTGGCTTCCTTAAGGACATCTGGCGAGTTTGTGGCAGGACTGAAATTTGAACCCAGCTATCTCACAGCCCAGGAAATCTTAGCGAGCAGCACTTTCTCTCTTGCCCATCTAAATGTGAGCTGAAAATGTCTCTAGACAACCCCAGCATGGCTCAACAATACCTTCAGGAACCAGAGGTCAAACATGCTAAGCCTTCAAGTTGACATTATAGTTTCTAAGCTATTATGCTTGAAAACAGTTGCATAAAATGCACTCTGGAGAAGATTTCCAAGAAAGCTAGAGATGGAGTTTTCAGAAGACATATTCAGGAGTCACCAGAAGTGGCTTGTGGCTCCATTGCTTCTAGGAGGTGACTACATGCTGGGTTTTGCAAGATCACCTTTAGGTTTCATGGGAGCTCTCCAAGGTGCTGAACCTATTTGGGGAATAGTACTCAGCACCTTGGATAGCTCCCATAAAACCATGGAGTAGCTCCCAATATGGATTCATGGAAGGCAGCCACTGGGTTTCCTTGCTGCATGCAACTCATCTGCAGCCCTCTTGTGGCTTCACATGCAAGGGAGCACCTCCAAAGACAGCTCCCAAATAACAGTTTTGTAGCTCAGGGCTAATTAGAATGCAGAACTGTGGATCTGAGCATGTGTGTGGAGTATTAGGCCTGCTGGAACAGGCTCAAACTACTATTAGGGACCTGGAAGAAGGTGACATTAACCTGTACTGAGGACACAAAGTGTATATTTGTGGTAATCAAATCTGTGTGTCCATCCACGCACACAATACACAGTGCACACACCACACCCTGAGTGCATGTACGATCCCATCTCTCTGCAATGTTGAAATGAATGCCAGTGTTCCACATCAAACAAATCTTTCCAATCACTTTTTAGAGGTAGACATGCATGCCTAAGACATCTGCACTACACTGCATTGCAATTTCACACAACTTCAGCCACAATGGCTCTAGCCTACAGACTCCTAAAATTTGTAGTTTGGTGAGATACATAAAATTCTCTGCTAGAAATTCCATGTAGAAATATTATTTTCTGCCCAGAAAATGCTTCCTTATGTGCAGAAAAGGCTGCTTTCTGTGCAAAGATACCCATTGCAAATTTCATGCACATCGAGTCCCCCAACTATGGTTAGTCTTTAAAAAGTGGACAGTTTTCAAAGACTTTCTTGCAGCAGGAAGAAAATTACTAAAATTATTGCTTTCTTCAAGAAGAGAACTAGGAAAGAATTACATCCTTCTCTCAAAGCAGCTAAGAGAGTGTAGAGACAAAACATTGAAATAAAGGCAATCCTATTATTACCAGGACAGGGACAAAACACGTGTGAGTAAAACACAGCGTGCATCCCTCCTGCAACACAGACAAGCCAATATTGAAGCTATTGGTCAGCAGCCTTCATTACTTCTTGTGTACTTCTGGACTCAAATCTGGTGGCTGGTTTTAATTCTTAAAAACATATGTAGCCGGGTACTCAAAGTTCCACCTCTCCTTCTCAGCCCAAAGTCATAAGCAGCTCAGGTTAATGAGGACAGCTCTGCTAGCCCTTAGTTTCTTTTAAAAAAGGTTTAATAACACCATGCCAAGGTGCTTTGCAGAGTAAAAGCATGCCATTATCTATTAAATGCAATCAACTAAGGCAGCACCGTTAAAATATTTAAACACCACTAACAACAAAATGATCAGAAAAAGCCCAAACCATAAAATGTAAGATGTAGGAGCAGCGGCCTCACGGGTGTGTGTGTGTGGACTGCACCAAGTGAGACCATCAGAGGAGACTGAGACCAAAAAAGGACCACCTGCCCCTTCTTTCTCCCCTCTCCCCCTCCCTGCTCCACAAGAGCCCACATAGCTTCATGTAGAACCACCTTCTGCTTTTTTCTTATGACCGGACAGTTCAGTGCCTTTGCACACACAGTCAGGGAAGTAGATCAGCATGCCCAGGGGGCGGTTCCCCATGGCAGTAGACCGGGACCCCTGGAATTCCACCTCCTGGATAGAAAAGGCTCCATAGGGTGACATCATGAGCTAATGCACTGAGTGACACCTACCTTAGTGACAACAACCACTGTACAGGAAGCAGGCTATCGTCAATAAAAAGCAGACTTGCAGTGCAATCTCGTGCCTTGTCTTTGCAGAAGCAAGCCCCTCAGCACTCACTCAGGTTTACTCCCGTGGGAGCAGGAGCAGGAATTGTGTGGCCTTACAGATATCACTGGACTCCAGCCCCTAGCATCCCTGATTAGGAGGGGCTGCTGTGATTTGCAGTCCACCAACATCCGAAGGGTTGCTTCTTTCTCCGCCTCTTGTGTAGAGAATCAGTATTTAGAACTCAAAGCTATTACACACAGAGAGGGACTTGTTACAGAGACTTTACCCCGATGGCTCCTAAATTATGGAACAGCTTATCTGAAAAACTTGGAAATCCAAAGCTTGCATATTTCCAGGATCTCTCTCCCTTGCCAACAAGCACTCTTGGAACTATTATGATGTTTGGGAGGTATGGCATCTTTCGGAATGGGAAGGGGCATGTCAGCTTTCTCCCTCACCTCCCCTGGCTGCCAAAACTTAAAACGTCTTTCAACGAAATCTGGCATCATGCCAGAAACCTACTGGGGGGAAGAGGGAGGGAAAGCAAAGATTTAACTGCCACACAATTTTGCCTGGAGCATTTGGCTTTGTTTCCCAGCCAATGAGACAATGTTGATTTGCTCATGAGTAGCAGCCCAACTATCACAAGGATGGGGGGTTGTAGCAAGGGGAAAAAAAACTGATCAGAAATCGTAGGCGGAGGGTTTGCATGAACAGAAATGCCTCCCACTCAAGCAAGGGATTTTCTAGATCCCTGTCTAGGAAACTTTCAATAATCATGCAGCCAAAGTGTTGTGAAACTTGCAACAAATCCTTTAATCCTAACAGTCTACTTTTAGTCTTCATCATTAATCTTCGCCTTACTTTTATTTATGTTCAAAATGTAAGCTGCTATAACCACTAAGGATACAGAAAGACCGACAAAAACCATGCATTTTGAATGCCAATGACAGGTACACTAACCAGCAAATTAAAGATTGACTTCTGTTAACAGACAAGCTCACTCATTCCCCCAGCTTCAAGCAGCCAGCTCTGTTTTTTTATCACTTTAAAGGAGTGGGGAGAAAACAATCAGTCTTCTTAATGCATAGTCATTCAGTGAAGCGTTCATCCATCGTCTTATTTCTCAAGAAATGATTGCAGAGTTGATGCCGTCTACTTTCAAGTGGGAAAAACATTCTCTCAACATGGGGAAAGCAGAGATCTTTTGACCTCGCATCGTCCACGATCCTACATCGGGGCTGTATAGCAAAAATCTCTGCATGGAGAGTTGTATGCACTTCTTGTATTGAATGGCAGTGTTACACAACTGAACCAAGACACCAAGAGGGCAATCAAAGGCAGAATGGAATCAAATGCAGAACCAAATAGACATGAGTATCTTGTGTGCAATGCATGTGAAACCCCAGCATGCAATATCATGCATGTGCAATGTCCATATATACCTATGTACAGTGTCCATCTGCAGGAACAATGGTGCTCCACTTCTGCAACTGTGAACTGAATGCAGACCTCTGGACAAAATTCTCCATTTACTTGCATAAGTAAACTCACCTGGGTGTAAGACACCAACACAATTTTGGCCTGATCCCTCCCCAAAAAATACAAACCACCTTTTTTTAACCAATTTTTGGGCATTTTTTTCTCCAAAAACCTGCTAAACTCTGCTCAAACTAAGTCTCAAAAAGCTAGTGGTGTGCTTCCCCTAACCTGTCCCAAAGCTCCCACAACCTTCCTAAAACAAACCGAGAGAGCGAGAGAGAGATTAGACAAGATGGCAGTTAGAAGTGACATCATGTCATGTCTGGTGCCCTGAAAGATGCTAGTGAGGCCCACTGGGTGGGCACAGGAAGGAACAACAGCCCCTAGCCTGCAGACAGTTACCCACATTTGCCCTACAGTATGGGTGCCATAGATGGGCTACATCTCTCCAGATATAAACCAAGAATGGGAATTGCTACTATTTGCCATTAGGTCAATTTTGACCTAATGTGACCCTATAGATCACGAACCTCCAAGAACCTGGTTATCAACAGCCCCGTTCAGGTCTTGCAAAATCAGACACGCTTGGGTTCCTTGACTGAATCGATCCACCCATAACTCACTCTCTCTCTTTTCCTACTGTCTTCCACTTTCCCAGGCATTACGGTCTTTTCCAATGACTTATCTCATGATATGTTCAAAGTATGACACCCCCTGCTCAATCATCTTGGCTAGAGATGGGAATCATATGACCCTCCAAAAGCTTTTGGATGCCAACTTCTAGCATTCCTTATCACTGGCTCTCTTGGCTAGGGCTGCTGGGATTTGTAGTCCAACAACATTTGGAAGGGCCACACCTCTGGCCTAAATTCAACCACTAGTGCCAACTAGAATAGACTCAGTGAGTCTATGGGATTTTCATAAATGTTGAGTTACCGTCCAGCAATTGCGATGGTAAATTTACTCTTGTTGGGACAAACAACTGGACCCAGGCCTTGGACTTTAAGTCCTAGAAGATCTGTCACCATGTCTAGGAGAGAGGAATTATGGGAGTCGTAGTGCAAAACACAGAAATAGAGGTACCCCAAGCAACCCCTTGCCAAAGCAGGAAATTCAAAGCTATCCTCTGCACCCAGCAACAGATGGCCATCCCAGCTCCATAGGCATATCTCACTTAACAAAGAAACCCTTTTTTGGCAAAGTATTTTACTTCCTCCCCTTCTCTTTTTCTTCTTCATCCTCTGTCTAGCCGGAAGGTTTTTTTTTAATCAGCAATGGCACTGGGAGGATGATGAAGGCGGACTGGAGGAACACAGACTCCCAACGGTAGGTTGTAGCAGTGTGTCTGCAGTAAACAATCAATGCCTGAACTACAAAAGAGCAAGATCTTATTTTGGCTGATCTTATACACAGCTTGTGAGAAGAAATAGCCACTGTGTCAACAGAATGGATGTGGTAGTTTCCTTACCAGCCTTGGACAGGCTGAAGCCCTACCCCACTAGCCTAAGTGTGTTGTGGTCTCCTGAATTGTCACCATCTTCTCTGAAACACTCTTTCCATTGAAAAAGACATACTAGAAGACCCTGCAGTCATTTCCTACAAACCTGCCACCACAGATAAAGTTTTCACTTCACCGATAAAAGACCAGCAAGGAGGGAATCATCCAGTTTCCTTAGGAAGGGAGTTCCAAAGTTTGGGAGAAGTCACAAAGAAGGCCCCATCTCCCATGTTTCCTCCCAGATGGATATAATTGGTCACTAAGTTTCTTCCCAAAGGTAGCAATGTGTAATTTCAACAATCTTCTCCTGACTGTGGGGAAGTTCTTGAAAGCCATCTAGTTTTCATGGAAAATATATCAATGCAGAAAGACTCATTCCTGCGCTAGAAATGCTATTTTCCATGCAAATCAAAACGTGCAAATTTTACGCAGAATAAATCTCCAATTATAGCTACATTTTCTTCACAGGAATTAATAGTTCTGCATTGAAATAGTATTTTCTATGCAGAAAATACTGTCTCCTGCACAGAAAATGTTGTTTTCTGCTCACAAAAAAAACATATGTGAATTTTGTGCAGAGTAAGTCCCAAACTAGGAAAATTCTTGTCAGTCTAGCTTTCTTTAAAAACATGTTTTTCAATCATTTTTCAAATATTTTCAATTTTTTTTCCATCCCTAGCCTGTGAAGATTTTAGGAGCAAGTGAAGGACCTTCTCTGAAGATCTTATAGAAAGTTTGTAAGGGAAGATACAGGCCTTCAGATAGCCCAGACCTAAACTATCTGAAAATGAAGTTCCTAGTCCTTGTGGTTGGACACGGAAGCAGAGAGAACAGACCTCTGCCGCAAAAAACACACTCTCGCAAACTGCAAAGGGATTTATCAGAGGACGCTATGAAACAATGATCAACATTTGATATTTGGGCAGCACCAGGGGAAATGAGTGGATCCGTTACCGCAGGGACAGTGACACTACTGTCGGTTTTACAGCCATTCCTTCCACTGCTGCTTGTGGTTTTATAGGAATCATTCAGATGCCGGATCCTATCCCTGACAAAGTTTTGACATGGAGAGATTGATTATACAACTGAGGGCAGATGTGAGAGGCATGGTTGTAAAACTGAAAATGGATTTTCTGCCCAAATGGCAAGGGATCCATCAGTCACCCCCTGGGTACCAGTGATTTTTAACCTTTTCTTTACCATGGGCCCCCTTTTAAACATCTTTTGTAGCCACAGACTACCAAGACCTAACTCAAAATGGCTTCTGAGTGGCAGCAAGAAATGTCACATGCTTTCTCTCTGCCACCTCCCATCATTCACTTGCGTGCTCTGTGTGCAGAAGTGCCAAGTGCTGAGTACATCGTTTACTATCAAACCGTTTCATAACTTTTGAACAGTTTGAGCTATTGTCATGAAAATTTGTACAAATGATGTCTGTCACCGGCAAAAGACTCCTGCTCTCTTTGAGATCAACGTATGACTGTGTGTTTTTCTTCCTTCCATTCTATTTTAACTATAAAAGCTCATAACTTTTCTTCAAGCCTTTGTGGACATCTCAGCCCCGCAGGGGTCCCCAGATCCCAGGTTAAGAACTGCCAAACTAGAGCATCATTCTCTCCATGGGCATCCTCAGAAACACAGGACTGTCTTGATGCTTCTCAAAATCTCTCTATAGCTTCCAGCTCTCCTACCTGTGCAAAAGCTATTTTTATAAAAGCCGCATTTAAGCAATTCAAGTGGGGAAAGACAAGAAGGGGGAGGGCTGAACCCACTGAAGCATGTGGACTCTGATTAAAAAGAGCGCTCTGTTTTCTCCACCGCCTGGCTCGGTGCCTACAATTAAGGCGCCTTTGGACTCCTTACAAATTCCCCAGAGATCAAACGCACCTGATAACATGCCAGCCTGGACACATTTGTTAGAGTGCAAGGAAAGCCACCCTTAACTATTCTTTATTCCAAAGGGGGAAGGGCAGAAGGGGAGCGTGAGACTTTTCGCACTTTCCTCCTCCAACGCCTTACGCCCAGCTCAGTGAGCCAGGTGGGATGCTCTGGCGTAATTGGCCTTGCAGGTGAGCCTGTGGCACTTGCAAACCGGAGCAAACATTCTTCTCATTAAAGTCCCTCTCCTCTCCCTTGGCCTCCATAGTTTCCTGCAAGTGACCTGCAGAGTCAACAGTTGGAGGGCGGAGGAGCAAACGGCATGCTAACGAGTTCTTCCAGAAATGGACAATTAAAGTGTAAGTGTTATGACAAACACAGTGGAAGGATGAGGGAATCAGGCAGTGTTCTTGCATTCAAGATGGTACACTGGGTATAACAGGGAAATAGAAGCTGAATCTCTCCTTCGGGGTTTAGTAGCATAAATCCCTGCTTGGGGAGTTACTCACTTTGTGTGCTATTCAACCCTAGAATCATAGAATCTTTGAGTTGGAAGGGATCACAAGGGCAACCCTCTTCTGCCATGCAGGAATACGCAGCTAAAGTACAGTCCTCCCTTCACATTTGCAGGTTTGAGCTTCATGAATTTGATTATCCTTGAGGCACGTGCTTTGCCTTCCCCTTCCCCATTTCCCTCCCCCCATCCTTTGCATTCCTCACCCTAGGCTTGCCAGGCTTGTGTTTAAAATGGACTTTTTTTCCTTTTGAGTGAGCAAAGCCCCCTCCCACTGCTGACGGCGTGGCCTCTCTGCCATGTGGCTGTCAGGGGCCCAGGCGTGGCTGAGCCCGCCATCGTTCCTGAGGCCGCCGTGGAGGCTGCCGCTGATGTGGGGGAGGATGCAGTGGATGTCCAGGCACTGCGGCTGGTGCAGCGCTTCCACCGCCAGTACCTGGCCAAACCGCACCCTTCGCTGGGTAGGGGAGGCGCCCTCGGGGAGGGATGTCAGGGGCCCAGGCGTGGCTGAGCCCGCCATCGTCCCCGAGGCTGCCGCGGAGGCTGCCGCCGATGCGGGGGAGGGCCCGGACGCCGTGGAGGCCGCCGCTGCTCAAGGTGAAGGCCCAGACGCCGCGGAGGCTGCCGCTGATGCGGAGGAAGGCCCAGATGCCTTGGGGGCCGCCGCCACAGCCAGCAGTTCCGTTAGTGGCGCTGGGGATGATCCGGTTCCCTCTCCGACGGGCAAGGCAGGCGCAGGCTCGCCGGGGGAGGCGGGTCCCAGTCTTGGCCCCGGGGTTCCGCTCACCCGCGGCTCCAACCCGGAAGAGTCTACTGCCCCTCCCCCCACGTTTCAGCAGTGGCGACAAAGCAAGGAAGCAACCCGCCGGTCCCGGCGGTTGATGGAAAGGCGGCTGCGGGCTGAGAGCTCCCAGCTGCGAGCCCAGCTGGGAGCTCTCAGCTGGGAGCCTGCGCCGGATTGGTCGCCGCCGGCCCAGGGATCTATTTAGGGCGGGTGCTGGGTGGGGAGAGGCATGGAGCAACAACCGTCAGCCTTCCGTGATCTCCCCGCCCGCGTCTGGATCCAGCCCCTCCCACCGGTGACCGCGTCCAGCCTCCGTGCCAGCCGAGGACCCTGTCTGCGTTTTGGGTGACGTAACCCTCCTTTGCTTTCTATTGAAGCCCGCTTGTTTATTAGGGCAGGTCTTGAGTCTGGGACAGTTGGTTTTAAGTTCAGACCCGTCTGTGCGGGAGCTGTAACCCTTTGCTTGCTGGCAGTAAATAAACGCTGTCACCTCCAGCCGCTCGTCCTGCGTCTGCTTGTCCCCCGCCCGCCGCTGACAGTGGCTGCACATTCTCCTGTGTATTGGCTGCTGGTTGGTCAGGTGTTCTCTTTGGTCCTGCTCCTCCTTTCTCAAGATGTCTGCTGGAAGTAATTAGAACTCCAAAAGTCTCCTCTTCTCTGAAGGGAAAGTACTGGTAAGCCTTTTGGGTTGTCTTTTTTCTCCCTCCCACAACCCTGAGGCCAGAGGCAAAGGAATGGGAGACGGAAACTCAGGAGGAGAACTGTGAGAGGGGAAGTTATTCACAGTTTTTCCACTTTCATATAGGTTCTGTGCCCCTAACTGTTGGGAATGTGGAGGGGCTACTGTATTCCCATCCAAGTTCTGTTTAAAAGATCCAAAGATGAAGAGACTAGTATCTTCCAAGGCGGTCTATTCCACTGCACACTAGCTTGTATTTCTAGGAAAGCAGCAAACTCGGCATTCAATACACTTTTAAAAAGTTAACCATAAGTATAAAATGATACATTTACCATACCTTCTTGTAAAGTTGTAAGTTCTGTTTTGAAGCTGGAGTCAGTACATTTCTTCCAATTTTGACTCCAACTCCATTTACGATTGCTTCCTACTCCAGCTCCACAACTCCACAGCCCAGCTTGGGAAAGTTAGGCTCTTTGCACTACACATCCCAGAATCCTCCCACTAGGCAGGCAAACCCCCCTAACTTTTCCAAACTCTTGTAAAGACGTTTCATGCTGCTTGTTAGTGGAACAGAGGGCTATATACTCATCCTAGCTCATGTCTCCAGTCCCAGCACTGGTTTATTTTTATTTCGCCTTCCTCTCCCACAACAACATCACCAGGAGGTTTGAAGCGCTGCAGACCCAAGCCAATTAAGAGCATTCCCATCCGCACAAGGTCAGAAATGTCTGCCTCCGTCCCGAGTTCAGAGACGCTCTCTCGCCTTCAATTGCATCTCTCGGCAGCGGAGGAACGCTGGCTGCACACCTGAGTGGGTCCCCTTCGAGAGAAGACAGTGATCAAACCACCGTCTGTTTGGCTTTCAAGGCAATAATAAAGGCACACCAGAATCTTTGCAGGAAACGGAACAAATTATTTTCTTTTTTGGAGCCAGCTGGATCAAAACACAAGATCCTCCACAAGGAAAGGACAGAAAGGCTTTTGAAAGAAAGAACCAGCATTTTCAGGAAGGGAGTTTGACGAGCTCAAGTAAATAACAGTGACCTGAAATGGAAGACCTAGGTGCAATCATGCAGCCTATTGTCCTCTTACAGCTCCTGGACAACTTTTGAACTTTCCGCTGGGGTTACAAGGAACGCTGCTGCCTCTGGCAGAAAAAGAAAAGGAGAAAGAAAGCTACTATTTCTATTAGCTTCTGGGAATGGCATTCCTTGATTTAAACAGGCTGCAGGGTCCCCCTGCACCATTTGAAAGCTGAAAATCACACAAGAGAGGAAAAAATATTGTGAAATGTGAAGATCTACAAAGGGAAGTCCTAAACATCAAAGTCAGAATCATCCGTGCCACACTATTTCTGATTTCTACATATGGTCGTGGTAATACGGAGAGCAGAAAACAGCAAAGACTTGGAGTAACTATTGAAGAAAGTCAAAGAAGAAAGTTCAAAGTTCAGACGAACATTAAGGAAACAAAAATAATGACCAAATAGTTCAAGATTTTTCATAGTTTTCAGTTCTTAACCAGAACAGAGACTGCAGTCAAGAAATCAGAAGGGCCTTTCCACACTACATGGTTATAGTGCTATTATTCCACTTTCAACACCCTATGGAGTCCTGGGGTTTGTAGTTTAGGGAGGGGCCTTTAGAATTCTCAGCCAGAGAGTTCTTTGGCCTCAGGAAACTACAAACCCCAGAATCCCAGAGGATGTTGAAACTGGACTGCTAGCACTAGAACAGTATAGAACGGAAAGGCCCTAAGGCTTGGAAGGGTAGCAGTGAAGGAACTAGACAAGATCCTGAAATGCAAAGATATATAATTGAATATTCAAGTTAAGACTGTCCTTGCCATTGCATTTCCAATTTCTATGTATGGCTGATAAAGCTGGGCAGTGAAGAAAGCTGATAGGAAAGGAATCGTCTCATTTGAAATGTGCTGCCGGAGGGGAGTTTTAAGGATATCAGAGACTGCCAAAAAGACAAAGGAATGGGTCCTAGAGGACATCAAGCCTGAACTCTGGCAACAAGCCAAGACGACTCAACTGAGGCTGTCATACTTTGGACATATCATAACACAATATGACGTATTGGGAAGAAAAAAACAGTGCTGAAGAAAAATGATAAAGATGATAATGCTGAGTAAAGGGGAAGGCAGTAGGAAAAGAAGAAAAGCATTTTATGGGTGGGTTGGCTCCCCTCAAGGCAATCATAGTTTACAAAATCTGAGCAGGGCTTTTAAGAACAGAGTCTCCGGGAGGGCTCTCTTTCATGGGGTCTCTACAAGTTAAAGCCATCTTCTGGCAAAAAACAACAACATGTTGAGATATAGCACATCTAGGGAAGGAAAACAACTATGGTTCCAGTGTGATAGACGCACTGGAGCCAATCCAAGCAGACTCTCAGAGTATCTGAATGAAACTGCCACAGGAAGAAGCACAATGGCATAAATGAAAAAAGCAATACTACGTTCGGACAAGACACATTTTCCAATGACAGATACTTCCTCAATTCCTACATTCTTGGAGAGAATGTGACTTACTGACGGATCATATCCCCAGCCAGTAACACTTGGCAGAGTGTGAAATTGAGAACAGTGACCATTCCCACACGAGACTGTTATAGTGCTATGATTCCACTTTCAACATCCTATGGAATCCTGGTGTTTGCAGTTTAGGAGGCCCCTCCCAAAACTGCAAACCCTAGGATTCCATAGGATGTTGAAGTGGAATAATAACACTATAACAATCTAGTGCAGAAATGGCCTTAATTTCCAGGTTTCAGAAAGGCTAATGTTGGCCCTTTCCTCACCGGGGTATTAAAATGGTGCAGAGCGACCACCGACAGAGGTCTTCTGCACCATGGAGTGGATTGGGGCGGACTATTTTTCGTAGCGACCAGAACTGGTGGCGCGGTGTTTTTTTAAAAAACTTTTTTTCAGAGGTTTTTAAAAAGCACGACGCGTGCAGCCCCGTGCAGCTCCGTCGCCGCGCTGTGGTGCAGATTTGCAGGCGTGCACTAGTGCATGCCTGCAGATCTGCCGGGGGCGGGCTTTAGGCTGGCAAGCTTCTCCAGTTGGTGGAGAGTCTCTGCCAGCCGGAAGCTGCCATTTTGGACGCCGAGGCCACCATTTTGGACGCTGGAGGACTGCGGAACAGCGAGATCGCGCTGCTCCGCATGGCGATGGACTTATCCGGCTGCCGGTAAGCTCCGTTT
This sequence comes from Iguana delicatissima, assembly GCA_948472985.1. Taxonomy (NCBI): domain Eukaryota; kingdom Metazoa; phylum Chordata; class Lepidosauria; order Squamata; family Iguanidae; genus Iguana; species Iguana delicatissima. The sequence goes on from CAOKZL010004018.1 coordinate 12,816, forward strand.
TAGAGCATTTTCCCCCGTTTCCCCCTCCACGTGCAGAAAGAGTCTTTGTTTTAATCTGTGCTATGAATTTTATGATAACTAGTGTGATTCAGTGGTTTGAGCACTAGCGTATGGCTCTGCAGAACAGGGTTCAATTCCCTGTTTGGACATGGAAACCCACTGGGTGACCTTGGGTGCATCACACCTTCTCAGCCCTGGAAAATCTTGTTTTATGTTCATCTTAGAATCACCATAAGTCGGAAACAACTTGGAGGCACGCAACAACAACGACAATGAATCTCGTTGGAAGAAAAGTGGGATATCAAACCAATCAATTAAGGTGAATATTAATGAATTTATTGGTTGATAACCGATTGATTAATCGATGGATGGGTGGGTGGGTGGATGGATGGATGGATCTGGCGTGCTTAGGGATGTTTAAGTTGCAAAGAAGAAAGACAGTGATTTCTTAAAAATAATAAAGAATAATGAAAAAAGAATTTACCTTTGACTTCCAGCTTTCCTAATGATGATTATACATGACTATGTAAAGTAACTTCTCCACTAGTAAATATCATTCATATTCTCCTGCTACTTATTTTTTTCCAAATATACTAATTATAACCTTCAGTTAACATACTGTATTCAGTTTCTTCCAAACAAAACAAAACCTGATCCAACATTCCCCGCCTTTCAAACAAGTTGCTGATGATTCTTTTCTCTGATCAGTGTGGTTAATTTGTTCATTTCAGCCAAGTCCCTCAATTTCAGTATACTTGCATATCTTTTGATTTTTTTTTATTGTATTGGAAAACGTTTAATAAAAATTTACACACACGCGCGCGCGCACGCACACACACACACACACACACAAAAGAATGTCTAAAGCCAATCTGTTTAAACAGATTGGTTTTAAACACTCCTTTGTGAACATCTCCAAGACTGACTTTTTGGGCATTTTCTTCCTGGAAAAGAAAAATGGAGGCAGGGCAATTCTGGAGATGTTATGGGTACAAAGAAGAGAGTTAGGGGACCACCTGCATCCCATAGCAATCTTTTCCCCCCAACCCATCCTACACCAAGCCTAAGTATCAGCAGCTGAATTGAGCACACTCTCCACTCTTGCTTGTCCTTCCCCTTCTCTGATAACAGCAGGGCAGAAACCTATGTTGAGATCCTATATAGAGGAGACAGAGCACAACTTTATTCTCACAGGTTTATACAGCAGTTGTACAATGCCACCTTGTTAGTGAACTGTGAGACTGTGCAAGCCAGTGTGCAATCACATGTGCATCCCTATGTCCAATGAGCAGTGTGCACCCATGAGCAATATGCACCACCTGCAATGTGAATGTGCATCCATGCACACCCATGTGCCATGCACATATGCACCCGTGCACAATGCATGTCCATAAGCAATGTGCATTCATGCTCTGCTTCCACAACCTTGAACTTGAACTGAAAATGGCTAGTCGATGTTCAACGGCTTCCTTAGGGGAACTTACGCATGCATACGTCACCAACAGGATTGGTGATGATTGGTGACTCTAGAGCACCTTGGTGCAGTGAGAGTTGTTGGCTAACACCACCGTCATGGCAGCCAAGAGCTCCCTCGAATCCAGGGTTGTCTCTTTCCCCCTGTCATTTCCTCTCCTCTACATTTGACCCCTCTGTCCATGGGACAGCACTGCACAACTGTTGTTATTGTATGCCTTTAAGGTGACTCCAATGTGTGGCAAACCCATCACAGGCTTTCTTGGGCCTGATTTGTCCACAGAAGATTGCTCTTTGCTTCTCTCTGAGGCTGGGAGAGTGTACCATATCTGCCAGCATATAAGATGCACCCATGTATGAGACGCACCTCATTTCCAAATAGTATTTTTTGGGGGAGGGAGTCATATATACCAGCAAATACAGTAATTCCCCAAAAGCCATCCAGTGGGTTTCCATGGCTGAGCAAACTCTGGTCTCCTCGAGTCTTGGTCCAATACTAAAATCCCTACACCATTCTGGATCTTAAGTTCAGAGGAGGTTTGCCATGGGTTTCCTCTGGGGTTGAGAGAGTGTGGCCATTTCTGCACTAGTCTGTTATAGTGCTATGATTCCACTTTCAACATCCTCTGGAATCCTGGGGTTTGCAGTTTCGGGAGGGGCCGCCTGGCCCCTCCCGAAACTGCAAACTCCAGGATTCCAGAGGATGTTGAAAGTGGAAACATAGTGCTATAACAGGTTAGTGCGGAAATGGCCTGTGACTAGTCCAAATGTCACCTGGAGGTCTTCTATGGCTGAACAGGATTTGAACCCTGTCTCCCTAAGTCCCAGTTTAGCACTCAAACCCCTACGCCAGGCTGCTCAGACAATGCCCCAATACCTCCCCGTCTCTTGCAAATACTTCCAACATCATCCCTACAACTGTCAGATTCTTCACCTGCTTGGTTATTCCCAGGTTGCTCACATAGCTGCTCAAGCATCACCAGATTCCCTTTAAGCTCTGTGAAGATTTTTCATTTGATTTTCCTTTTTTAAAGAAGGAATCCCTTTCTGAAAAGAGAAGAGGAGGCTTCAGCAAACATGGAGGGAGCAAAGGAGGTTAGGGAAGGGGGCAGGCACCCAGGAATTGACCTCAGCCCTGACTCATTAATTATTATCTTTTTGTTTATCCGCAGTTAAAAGCGACCTACTGAATAACCAGGTTGAGTCTCTTCTTCTCCCAAGTGAGCAATTACTTCTCCCTGCAGAATCTTGGGGGGAAATTATCAGAATTGCTAACCTCCTGTGCCACTTTCTTAATAATGCATAATGCGTCCTGATCAGAGAAACCAAAATCAAGAGGGCCACTTTGGCTCTTAGCCTTATCTCAGCAGTTTCTCACTTCTGATCTTGGCATGGTGGCTGTGTCCTGTTCCCCAAATGGTCTTTGCAGGGGTTGCTGCTTGGCCGGAGGGTATATAGCAAACTTGGTAGGGTGTTCTGAGCTGGAATGGATGGGCATCAGAACTGTTATCAGGCAGGCTTTACTGGTGGCAAACGGATGCAGCAGGAGGTCCACAGCAGAGAGAGTATCACAGCCTTTTAGCTGATGGGTACTATGGGATTACTGTTTTTTGATAAGCAAAAAAGAGGGCACACTTACCAACTAACTATTTCAAATCACTGAAAGTCTTGAAGATTCTCACTTTACTCTGAACGGTTTCTCAGTTGGATCAGACCAATAGGCAAGATAAACCTTCTTGTGGCCACCACCATCCTAGAACAGGGGGCAGTGTGCCATTCTCCTCTCCACTGTCTCTGAATCATAGGGCATTTCCGCACTAGCCTGTTATAGCACTATGATTCCACTTTCAACATCCCATGGAATCCTGGGGTTTGCAGAAGCAGCAGCAGAAAATAAGTTTGCCCCATTCTCCACATGGCATTCCTTCCAATATTTATACATGGCTATCATGTTAGCTCTTAATCTTCTCTTCTCCTGGCTAAACATCCCCAGTTCTCTATGCTGCTCCTCATCGGGCTTCAGGTTTCCAGGTCTTCTACTATTTTGGCCATTCTCATCTGGACACATTCCAGCTTGTCAATATCCTTCTTGAATTTTGGTGCCCAGAAACGGACACAGTATTCTAGATGGGCTCTGACCAAAGCAGAACAGAGTGGTACTATTACTTCCTTTGATCTGGACACTATACTCCTACTGATGAAGCCTAGAATCACATTAGCCTTTTTGGCTGCTGCACCACACTGTTGTCTCATGGTCAGCTTATTGTCTGCTAAAACTCTGACAGGCCACTTCCTTAGGATGGAAGAGGATGATGGCCCCAGCCATGACCCTGACTCAGCTGGAAGCTGGTGAGTCACTTAGTAACTTCCCTGGGGCTGAAGCTGATTGCTGTGGAGGTTTCCTCCACTCTGGTTTAAACTGGCGTACCTTTCTTCCTTCTCCTCAAATACACCATCTGATCACCTACTTCTTCCAGTCTGGACCTTGTAAGAACACCCGGATATTTCAAAAATCTGTCCAAACATATTCTAACTAAAAAACAAACAAACAGAAACAACTGGGAAATTCAAGGATGAGAATTTTAGCTCCGTAAAAGAGGACACGTGGTAACCTCAGGTCTGGCATCTCCTCGCAGCAGGTGGTAGAATTAGGCCCCTAAGCACCTAATATTACTTAGATCACACAAGGTTAATATGCCTAATCTTCATGGCTTGCTAATGGTTTCCCTGGGCTGGGGTACCCCCTCCATAAGGCAACTAGAAGATGGGACTCTCAAGAATTCTATAGTCCAGAAGCAAACAAACTGAACTGTACAGGTGTCCTTTTTAGTGAGCCAGCCACAGTTCACAGTCCTTAAACAGAATCTGTCAGGCAAAGGAGATAGTAGCAGGCACGGTCGTTTATAGAAGCTCATCAGTCATGCAATTCCTGTGCTCTCTTTCAAGCAGTCCAGGTCAGCAATAATTCTAGGGTGTCAGTTCAAGGGAGCATCTGGTAGCGTGGCCAGCAAACAAAGCAAGATCGGAGAGCCTTCAGAAACATGAGTCGGGAATCAAGAAACAAAAGTGTTGCTCCTTCCAGAAAGGTTGGCTGTCAGCAACAAACTTCTCAAAAACAAGGCTATGATATTTATGGGCTAGCAGCCTCCCTCAGCTGTTGCCTGATTAATGAGCATTTCCTATATAAGTACTCTAAGCATCCTAGGTCCTCCCCTTCTCCTCTACATTGGGCTTCAGTAGGTAGTGTTGAGTTCATGTGGTTGTTGGGAAAGATCACTGTCTGTCTCAAGAACCGGCATGTCACTTTATCCTTCATCTTCACTGCCTATGTGAACCTGGGTCCTAGGGCGGAGGCATGACAGCAGGTGTGACCCATCTCCCATCCTAACAGGCACGAGAACAGTGTAAGGAAGTTGCCCACAGGAAGGTGTGCTCCCACAATCTGTTTCCCGATAACTACGGCCCTTTCTGTAGCTTACTTTGTTGCAGTGGCATCCGGTGGGGATCCCAGCAACAGCCCTGCCAGGAGGGGAGCATGACAGGAGCGCTCACCTCCGCACTGGCTGGCTCCCTGTTGAGGGAAGTGCGACGGCCATGCCTCTTCCTTCTGCAGTGCAGCCGGGTGCTTTCCCGGGCTGTGCTGGGACCGGAACCGTAGCTGCTGCACTTCTGGGGCTTCTGCAGGACAGGATGGCGATGCGCTCACGGACCATTGAAGAGAGAACCCGCCAATGATTTAACCCATGATTGTGTTGCCAGGGGACGGGAGAAGGATGGGACCGCGACGACATCACGCAGAAGCATTGCCGTGGTCCTGCCCTTCTCCCATCCCCATGCTGGAATTGGAGGAGTGCTGCGGAAAGGGGCTACGTATTCTTCAGCTGGAAGGCTAGAACTCTGAGCATCTGGCAAGGCCTGCTGAAGACAAAGTAACTCTTTCAGTATACTGGGCAGCTGCTAACATTTGGCCTTGATGCTGACAAGGATTCTGAAACCCATTTGCTTGTTGGCAGGGGGCCACATAAAGAGCCAAAGACAAGCAAAACATCTTGCAAAAAGAAAACCCTTGAAGTATGTGTGTGCAAGCGAATATGTGCATGTATAGGGGAGAGACCCAGAACGATCCCACCTAATAACTCAGTGGCACGGAATGTTTTCTGACTGAAAAGGGGGATTTCTGAAGGAAGGGTGAAATGGCTTCAAAAGGAGGAGACAAGGCAGAGCTATACACCAAGGGTCAAAACAACCATCCCATTGTCTGGCTAAGTCACTTCCTGGTTCAGGGAAATTATTTTCAAGTAACCCCAGAGGCAGAACTGAGAGCTGGCCAGGGAAATCAATGGGAAAACGAGAGATGTTAATACAACCTAGTTAAACCCCATCTCCATTTCCACACCACACTGTGATTATTCCACTTTCAGCCTCCTGTGGGATTCTGGGGTTTGTAGTTCACTGAGGCCCAAGGGCTCTCTGGCTGAGAATTCCAAAGGCCCCTCCCTAAATTGCAAACCCCAGGATTCCACAGGAGGTTGAAAGTGGAATAATAGCACTATAACAGTGTAGTGTGGAAACGGCACAGAAACACGGGACTCTCTGACTGATACTCAGCACTTCCAACACAACCTCCAATGTTGTCATTTGATGATGTAAAAAAATACATGTTCACCACCTTTCCAACATGGCTGGCAAACACAAAGTTGGCAGAGACCCTAAGGGCTATCTAGACCAACCCCCTTCTGCCATGCAGAAAGACACAATCCCTTTGACCGATGGCCATCCAGTCTCTGTTTGATAACCTCCAAAGAAGGAGACTCCACTCCACTGAGGCAGCAGAGGATTCCACTGTCAAGCTGCTCTTTTTGTCAGAAAGTTCTTCCTAAAGCTTAGGTGGAATCTCTTTTCCTATAGCCATTGCTCCACAGTGTCCTAGCCTCTAGAGAAGCAGAAAACAAGCTTGCTCCATCTTTCCTATGGCATCCCTTCAAATATCTAAACGTTGCTTCCATGTCCCCTCTTAACCTTCTCTTCTCTAGGCTAAACATCCCCAGCTCCTTAAGTTGCTTCTCACAGGGCTTCATGGTTTCCAGACCGTGAGCTGTGTAATGTTGCCTTTCTGCATAGCACAATTAATGATGAGCTGTCCTTGGGGAGGTTTTTGCTACCCAACCCTGCCACAGGATCTCAGACTAGCTGTCTTTATGTCCAAGTTCCCCTGTGTGGATACATCGCCCCTCCTATCCAGCTATCTAGCTGGGGGCCTCTCCACAGACGACACACCTGTGAAGGCAGCCTGGTGGCACAGAATGGATGATGGGAGATGGCTTCCTAAGCTGGTGCCTAGCTGGATCCACACACTGACAAGATCACTGGGTTGCACCAGCCTTTGGGATCCAGTCTGCCCTTGCTCCACGGTTACAAAGCGCCTTCCTTCTCTGCGGGGCACACGCCCCGTCTCCTCGCAGCCACAGTTTGTCCTGACTGCCAGTGCAATGGCTTTGCTTAGAGAACGTGATCAATCCCACCACTTAACCTTCTCTTGGAACAGCTCAATAACACATCCTGAAGTCTCCTGCTGGAAGGAACAGTCTCGGCGGCTTTGATAAGTTCCCTTCCAATTTGTATTGATTCGAGAGGCCAGTGAATTGAAGCTGCTTCGCTTTTTCTTTCTTTGCCACAGTGGCTGTTTTAGGGGAATTTAGTTTCAGAGGAGCAAAGCTGATGCTGTCCACACACACCCCAGCAGAATTCTCCCCACCCCAACCCCTCAACTTGGGTTTCCTCCCAAGTCATACAACCAGAGGAAATGTCTAGCTAGACAGAGGACAAGGAGGAAAAAGATAAAGGGCTGGGTGACCAGAAAAATGATTCTGTAAAAAGGAACTTCCTTGTCAGACTTAAGTGAGGTAGGTCTGTATATCACTTCAAGTGAATCTGATAAGCAGAGCAGCAGCAATGCTGATAGAGAGGATTCTGGGAATTGTAGTCCAAGAATAGAAACTTTTTTCCTAACACTGTCGCAAGAGTGGTAGCTAGAAAGGAGAGGAAGATGAGAGGAGGAAAGCATCACTATTATTATTGTTACTGCTACTGCTACTACTATTATTATTATTTCAATTCTGCTTTTCATCCGAGAAAGAAGTGACTAGTGGAGCGCCACAGGGTTCTGTCCTGGGCCCAGTGCTACTGAACATCTTCATCAATGACTTGGATGAAGAAATAGAGGGCATGCTGATCAAATTTGAAGATGACACCAAATTGGGAGGGGTTGCTAATACCCCAGAGGACAGGATCAAATTTCAAAATTACCTTCACAGATTGGACAGCTGGGCCAAAGCTAACAAAATGAATTTCAACAGAGAGAAATGTAAGGTCCTGCACTTAGGCAGAAAAAATGGAATGCACAAATATAGCATGGGGGACCCATGGCTGGATAACAGTATGTGTGAAAGAGATCTAGGAGTCTTGATAGACCACAAGCTGAACATGAATCAGCAGTGTGATGTGGCAGCCAAGAAAGCCAATGCGATTCTTGGTTGCATCAATAGGAGTATGGTGTCTAGATCAAGGGAGGAAATGGTACCACTCTATTCTGCTTTGGTTAGACCTCATCTTGAATACTGTGTCCAGTTCTGGGAACCCCAATTCAAGAAGGATATCGACAAGGTGGAGCCTGTCCAGAGGAGGACGAACAAAATGGTGAAGGGTCGGGAAGCCGTGAAGCCCTATGAGGAATGGTTTAGGGAGCTGGGGATGTTTAGTCTGCAGAAGAGAAGGTTAAGAGAGGACATGATAGCCATGTTTCAATATTTGAAGGGATGTCATGTTGAGGAGGGAGCGGGCTTGTTCTCTGTTGCTCCAGAGACTAGGACAAGGAGCAACGGATTCAAGCTGCAGGAAAGGAGATTCCACTTGAACCTCAGGAAGAACTTCCTGATGGTAAGAGCTGTCCGGCAGTGGAAGATGCTGCCTAGGAGTGTGGTGGAGTCTCCTTCTTTGGAGGTTTTAAAGCAGAGGCTGGATGGCCATCCGTTGGGAGTGCTTTGGGTGTTCCTGCATGGCAAGGGGTTGGACTGGATAGGCCCTGAGGTCTCTTCCAACTCTATGATTCTATGATTTGTGTATTTAATACTTTATTTGCATATTTAATGCAAAATTATATTAAAATATTTAATTTCTTAGATATCATTTTGGGGGCCATGGAAAGCTTTCATCAGCTGAGTGACACTAGACAAATGGTTTTAGTAAGTTAAAACAAATAACTCAGCCTGGCTTCTAGAGCCAGAATGTTTGTTTAAGCACTAGACTACAATTCTGGAGAGCAGGGTTTGAATCCTCTCGCAGCCATGGAAATCCACTGGGTGAGCTTGGGCAAATCACACTCTCTCAGCCTCAGAGGATGGCAAAGGCAACCACATTTTGAACAAATCTTGCCATGAAAACTCCATGATAAGTTTACCTTGGGGTTGCCATAAGTTGAAAAAGACTTGAAGGTTCAATAACAACACAAAACTTCCAGAAGGGGACACCTGACAGCTTCTTGGCCCCAACCATCTGACTGTAGCTGTCATCTGTTCTAGAAGTGGTGGCCATGGGAAGAACCATTTCCAAATGGGGGGGTGGGTGGGCAGGAGCCCATGGAATTTGGTAATTAGCTGTCTGGGGGATCACAGTAGTTGCTTCCCTACCGCACAGAATCACAGCATTGCAGTACTGGAACCCCAGGGGCCATCTAGACCAACCCCCTGCTAATGCAATGGGAATTCACAGCTAAAGCTTCCAAGAAAGTACGATCAATGAAATCATGAGGTAGAGCAATCAAGGGGTGGAGAGATGGCACAAGAAATTAGTTAGATTTGCATAATAAAGGACTTCAACTGTCTAAGACAAGCATGCACATGCGCACTCAGCAGCAAGGACAGCCACAGACCAGTGACTCCTCAGAGACTACCAATGGGATCAGTATTGGCTGCTAGAGAGCCAGAGCCTTCTCTGCACATCACTGATGGGAGGCAATGTTTTCAGAGATTTCTTGCTGCTTTGACCCCTGGGTGTAGGTAAATGAATTAGAGATGTAAAATTTGCAGAAATGTTGAACCCATGGAAGGAGGCAGTTAAGGATTTGTGACCTAGAGGTACAGATCCATAACTGCTCCATCTTCAGACAGGTAGTGTATTCACGATCATGGCACTGGTATCATGACTGTAAATACCCCCAAGAACCAACCTTAAGCTCAAGGGAGCTGCTCAGAGTGACAGAGGTCTGTGGAAAATTGTCTTCTGTGCAGAAAATGCTGCTTTCTACACAAAAGTACCATACGTGAATTTGGCACAGAAAAATGTCCCAAATGGTGAATAGTCTGCACAGTTCTGAAAGCCTTTTTTTAAACAGTGAGATGAAAATGGCTAACATTACTAGCTGCTTCCATCGAGAAGAAAATTAGCAAAGAATTACACCCCTAATGCAGTCCTTTGTTCCATTTAGCCAAATGCCCGGGGAGCTCCTCAGCACACCCTGTGGGGCTGTCAGGCTAATTCTGTTATCAGTACAAGAGAAACAGCAGCAGCCCTGTCCCTGAAAGCTCTCCTTCACTCTTGCTGGGAGAGAGGGGCAGAGAAAGGCCTCCCTCATTCCAGGAAGGAGGCTCAATAAACGTTCCGAGCAGCTCATCCGCCAGGCACGGCCTCCCCTGTCCTCCTACCGTACCGGCAACAGCAAAGATCAGCATCTCGGGTTCTTTTGGCAGCAAACAGAAAAGGCCCATCAATGTAAACTGGCTGAAGAAGAAAGGAGGTGAAGGAGGAGATGGAAAGAATGTGGCCAAATCACGCAGGGACCTCAGCGGGGGAACCGAATGTGGGCAAATGAGTCTGTAATGCAGGGTTACAGAGGCATCCGAATCTGCAATCAGTCTCTCTCCGTACAGTGAGCTCCCTGAGGAAATTGCCTCGGATTGCTAACTCATTCCAGCTCCTGGGCTGAACTGAGTGAAATAAAAGAGACAGAGATATATGCCAGCCAAGTCTTGCAAAGGGGCAAGCGGTGCTCAAGCTGCACATAGCTGTGCTGAAGCCACCAAGCCATGCCACCGCAAACTCTCCAAATTTTTCCTCCCAGCTGGGCATGGAGGCACCCCTCCTCAGGGGTACTCGCACCTCTAAAAAGAAACCAAAATAACAACAGAGAAGCCAAAAACCTGCCTGCTTGTCCTAGCATATACTCAGAGCTGCCAACCAGAGTGTGGCCCACCTGAGGAGCTGGCATCTATCTTTGGATCAGGCTTCCATTTCCTCCCAAAGTACTGGATGTGTGACGGCGACACCTGCGAGGGGCAAGCCGGGGTAGAGAGCACAGCAGGAACCAGAAACCTTGGAGGTGGTATAAAGGCAGAGAGACTGAGAGCTGGCAGAAGAAAACAGGTGGAAAGCAGGAGACGCCTTCCAAATGTGGGAAGACCAGCAGCGGTGTGGGAGAAGCTCTCCAAGAACTGGGCTTTCTTGCTGACTAACTGAAAGGCAGACAGCAACCCACCGCACAGCTTCTGAACAAGCCAGTTGATTCCCAAAGAGCCGAGCTGTGTCTGCAAACACTTTGCTTCCCTGAGTCCAGACGGTGAATTGATGGAGCCAAGCAGGGCTTTGGAGAGGCCTGCAAGCTGTTCTGAGCCTTGGGGGCTACGCAACAGCCTTGTTGACACGCCAGACCAAAAATCTCTCCTGGGCATTCAGGCTTCTAACAGTTCACCGGACTGATTTGATTGATGGCAGCTTTCAAGCTTTCTTCACAATGTTCACCTGCCCAGCTGGGTGTGTGGATGGTTTACAGGAGAGGTGGGGAAAACTTTTTCAGCCAGTAGGCTGAATTCTAATTTCGAAAGGGTCCGTAGGGCTGCATTCCAGTAGCAGGCAAGACCCGAGGCCAAGTGCAAGACCAAAGCAAAGCCAGACGGGAATCCTTACCAGCACAGATATCTTTCCCCGGCTTTTTCAGTGCTCCGCATCAACAGCACTTCTGCCTGCAAAGCCTAGCTCAGTTCGCTGCCACAACTTTCCTGCTTACAAAACATAGTTTGGTTCTGCATAAGAGTATTTAGAATTTAAATACTCCCATCGCAGAAGAATCTTGCAGCCTTAATGGATGAACCGCCCTGGATCACATCTGGCCTGACATTCTCCATCCATAGACTGAACTGGTCACCTTTTCATTCCTTAAATAAAACTGGTTGGGATTCATAGAAATTTGCTCAGTCTCCCTGGAAGCCGTGTAACAGAAAGGCAGCCGTACAAACCACAGAATCATAGAACAAGAAGTGCTAGAATTCCCTGCTAGTGCAGGAACCCACAGGGAATGTAGCCCTGAGAAGTGGCCATCCAGCCTCTGTGTAAAAACCTCCAACAACGGAGAGCAGACCACCTTCTGAGGGACAAGCTGGAAGGTATCCAGAAGAGGGAGCCCAAAATGGTAACAAGGTCTGGAAATCATGAATCTCTGTGAGAAGTGGCTTAGGGAGCTGGCTATATTTAGCCTGGAGGAGAGAAGGTTAAGAGGGGACATGATGGCCATGTTGAAATATTTGAAGGGGTGTCATGTGGAAGATGGAGCAAGCCTGTTTTCTGCTGCTCCAGAGACTAGGACATGGAGCAATGGCTTCAAACTTCAGGAAAAGAGATTCCACCTAAGCATTAAGAGGAACGTCCTGATTACAAGAACAGTTCAACAGTCGAATACGCTGCTGCCTTAGAGGAGTGTGGTGAAGTCTCTTTCTTTGGAGGTTTTTAAATGAAGGCCGGATGGCCATCTGTCAGGAATGCTTTGATTGTGTCTTCCCGCATGGCAGAATGGGGTTGGACTGGATGGCCCTTTGGGTCTCTTCCAGCTCTGTGACTCTGTTCCACTATTTAAAAATTCTTAGTATCAGCAAATTTAGGTACTTGTCTCTTTTAATTCAACATTTGGTGGGGTCTCACCTTCTGGAGCAACAGAAAACAAGCTCATTCCATCTTCCACTTGATATCAGCCATTCAGATATTTAAAAATGTCTATGCCATATCGTCTGTTAATCTTCTGTTCTTCAGACTGAACAAACTCACCGGTGAGAAGGCAATTCCTTACCAACTTTTTCTAAAAGGAAGCAATGAGTAACTCTAGCATTCTTCTTCCCACTGGAGGAAAATCTTCAATCACAGTTGAGTCTTCAAAGACTACTTGCAGTTCAGGATTTGCTCTGTACACAAGGCATATGAGGTTGTTTTGCACAGAAAACAGCATTTCTGCAAAAGGAGAAGCATGTTTTGCTTCAGATAATATTTCTGCCCAGAGATATTACTTTCTGTGCAGAAAATGCAGATATATCGATATTTTGCATAGAATAAGTTGTCAGTTAGAGCATTTTCAGTGGAGGGAAAACCATTTTCTGTGCAGAAAAAAAATATTTCTCTGCACATGCAAATTTTTGTGCAGACTAAGTCCCAAACTGGGAAGATTCTCATCAGTCCAAAATTCTTCCCATCAGAGTTTCCTGAAACTTGAGAAACTTTTATAAAACCGGTTTTGGAGTATTTTTGAATATTCTTTCCATCTCTACCCAGCTCCCTAAAAGAGCTTGACTCCAGACTTTGCTCAATGTTCCTTGATTTCTAGGATAAGACCAGAACCAAAGGATTCATTTCACAAGAAAAGAGGAGGAAATTCCTGATGCATTATGTGTGCATGTGCATTGCCTCTGACTGCAAACTGCACATTGTGCCTGCATGGACACTATCCTTGCACATGGATGTGCATTTGATCATGCATCTGGCTGCATGTTTAGTGTCTTGGTTCGGTTGTGCAACACCACCCTTTCTTGCAAGGCCTGAGTAGTGCCGCCAGTCCGTAACTCCACACGTGGAGATCTACATTGTGCGACCCTGATCGAGGATCTGAACCTTGAGACCCACCGATTGTGCCTTCTCCTTCAGCCTCCTTGCTTGTACAATGTTTGTTGCCAAGAGTATAGAAAGGAGGAAGGAAGTGGGGAGGAAACAAAAAGAAATGTGTTTTTTAAAAAATAAATTTCCTTTCCTTTCCTTCCTCCTTTTTATGCTGTGAGAGATTAACTTGGCTACTTCTTGGAAATCATCAGATCCTGCTGATAGATATTTCTTCCTGACTGTTAACCTCAAGAATGGGGTTCTGTTGCAAAACTCTCAGTCCAGTAAATCCAACTTCATCTGACCTCTCTGCTAATCCACAGAGCACAAAACAGGGTGGAGGGGGGTCTCTACCAGTCCCACTCCTCCTGCATCCTGCGGTACCCAGCAATGGCTTACTGGCTGCTGAAATTAAACCCAGAAAGAAAGAAATCATACCCACTCCTGTCTCCTGAACCCTCCAGGTCTCAAAAGCACAAGCAGCCAAAGCAAACCATCAGAGTTAAGGGTTTAATATCTGCCTTTGTTCAGACCAGCATTCTAGATATACGTGGCAAGCCTTCATTACGACGCTTCCTCCTCGTCTGCTGACGAGGCTGAACAATCAATTTCTTATTCTACTCTGTAAATTCTGATCTAACCAAGGCTTGCTTGGCTTGTCAGCAAATGAAGCTTAGGTTTCTCACACACCACGCAGTATAACGTATATGGACTTCAGAGTTGCTGTTCTGGCAGTTAAGACAGACAGTTGCAAAGGAGAGTAATGGAGGTGTGTGTGTTTTATTAGACATGTAACAGAACCGTCTTTTGAGAGGCAGCATGGTATAGGGATTTAAGTGTCCAGCTAGGACTCCGGGAGACCAGGATCTAGATCTCTGCTCAGCCATGGAAACCCACTGGGTGACTTTGGGCACGCCGCATTCTCTCAACCTCAGAGGAAGGCAATGGCAAACCATCTCTGAATAAATCTGGCAAAAAAAAAAAAAAGTGTGATAGGTTTGTTTTATGTAGGTATGTGTATGTACAGTCCATCTGCCATATATGCAGGGGTTCCACTCCAGGAACCTGCACGTAAAACAAAAACCATGAGTGTCACATCCCATTGTAGTCAATAGATACAACGTGCATCTGCCTGCAGCAACATGGACACACTCCTGTCGCATCCATTGACTATAATGGGATGCAACACTTTGCATGACCTTGCATTTGTGTGTGTGGAAGCTGCTTGAGAAGAGGTGAACAGTACATGCCTTCAAGTTGCCTGCCAACTTATGGTGACCCCATGAATTTCTTAGGCAAAGATTACTCAGAGGTGTTCCTTCCTTTGAAACGGGGTTGGACTGGATGGCCATTGGGATCTCTTCCAGCTCTAGGATTGTGGGATTCTATGTGTGTAGGAAGAGGAGAAGTTTAGTGTCCTATGGCAACTGGAGAGGAAATTAGGCCTGAACTTCCACTAGAAGCCAAGATGACCAAGCTGAGGCTGTTGTGCTTTGGTCATATCATGAAATGATGTGACTCACTGGGCAAAGAGGGATAATACTTGGTGAAGGGTAGGCAGTGGCCAAAGGGGAAGAATGCATGACCAATGGGTGGACTCCATCAAGGAAGGCACAGACCTGAATCTGTTGATCAGCAGGGCTCTTGGAAATTTCTCATTCACTGTTCTGGGTGTGTTGTGTGCCTTCAAGTCATTTCCAACCCTAAGGTGAACCTATCATGGGGTTTTCTGGGACTGTGTGATGCACCCAAGGTCACCCAGTGGGTTTCTATGGCTGAGTGGAGAACTGAACCCTGTTCTTCAGGGTTTGTACTCTTAAAACTTGATGCTTAAACCACTACGCACACTGGCTCACCATAACAGAAAGTCAATTTGACAGCAAAGAATAATTACTAGTATTTTATAAGCCATGTTCCAGTTTTGGGAAAAGGTGGGGTATAAATAAAATGATAGGTGGGTTTAAATATACAAATAAGGGAGACTGGGAGCAGGAAAAGAATTCAGTCATCCTCCAGTTGTTCTTTCTACAGCCAAACCGGAAGAGCTACAAAATTCCACAGAGCTGTAGAGCTTAGCCTATATGCTAACCACTAGACGTCACTGCCGCAAAAGAAGACACAGGGCATTTCTGCCCTACACTGTTGTAGTGCTGTGATTCCACTTTCAACCTTCTGTGGAATTCTGGGGTTTGTAGTTTACTGAGTCCCAAGAGCTCCCTGGTTGAGAATTCTGAATGCCTCTCCCTAAACTGCAAACTCCAGGATGCTGAAAGTGGAATAATACCACTACAACAGTAACGTGCAGAAAGGCCCGCACAGTCAGCATCCACATTTAATTTCATCAAGGACAACTGTGGCCATTTCTGCACTACATTCTTATAGTGCAATTATTCCACTTTCAACATCCTATGGAATCCAGAGGTTTGCAGTTTCCCCTCCCGAAACTGCAAACCCCAGGATTCCGTAGGATGTTGAAAGTGGAATAATCGCGCTATAAGAGTGTAGTGCGGAAATGGGCTATAACTTCAAGCCACGCCATTGCTGAAACTGCATTTTCCCTAAAGCCCTAAAGGTGGCAGCAGTGAGAATGCTCCTGAGCAAAAGTGCTTGCAAACCCCTCCCATCTGGAGGCAGAGAGAAACTTTATGCTTCTTGTAATTGGCCAAATAAAGGATAAAAGGCAAAGGAATTCCCCTAGGGATGAGGCCAAGGCAAGCTAAGGTCAGCTCCGCTAAACCCAGAGCCGCTGAAAAGAAGTCAAGCAGTCACGGCGGGGGTGGAGGTGGTGGAGGGGCTGAAGGAGTTTTTTGAAAGGATGGAGAGGGTCACTCTGAAAGAGTTTATTCACTAGATCCTGGCGCCAAACACTTGCCGACAATGCCGACAATACCGTTACTGCGTGGCCCAGATTTCATGGTGCAGCCTAAGACCAAAGCTTTTTCCCTCTGTAGCTCATCTCAGAAACTGGATGGAGATCTCTTATACCACAGACCTTTCTTACATTTGTGCAACAACCAGGAATGCCACTTGCACCAGCTTTTGTGCATTTTACAATATTTTTAACAGACACTTTATATCAACTTTACTCTGAGCGCGGCAGACTTTTCTTTTAAAACTTTTCTGTTTCATAGAAGCCCACTCTTCTGTCTCTGGATGAATCATAAAGAGTTGGAAGGCATTTCAAGGGCCATCTTAGTCCAACCCAATTCTGCCATGTAGGAACACCCAGCTAAAGCATTTCCCAAAGATGTTCATCCAGCCTCTGTTTAAAGTGTAGGAGACACTGTCACACTCTAATGAAGCTTATTCCACTGTGGAACAGTTAATGCAGTCAAAGACATCCTTCCTAAAGCCTAAATGATATCTCTTTTCTTGCCATTTGAGTGCAATGGTTTGTATTCTAGTCTCTAGTGCAGCAGGAAACAAGCTGGCTCCATCTTCTAATCTACATGATGTCCCTTAAGATATTGGTTACTGTTCACCTCTCCATGCACAGCATTCTAAGTCTTTCCTCATTGAGCTTGGTTTCCAGATCTTTCATCATCTTGGTTGCCCTCCTCCAGACACCTTCCAGCTTCTCAATGTCCTTCTTGATCTGAGATGTCCAGAATTGGACACAGGTCTCCAAGGGAGGTCTGACAACCCAGAATGGAGTGGTACCATTCTCTCCTTCAGTGAGATATTGGAGAGACATTCAGATCAGACTGGAAAGCTCAGAATCTGTCGTCCCTCCAAAGGCAGCTAATTCTGCTGTGTCAGGAGGGACTTCATGGTGCAGAGACTCTTCAGAAATACAGAAGACCGTGCGACTGTCAGTGATTCTATGAGAATAATACTGACTTATCTTTCAAGACCAGATTACACGGAACATATACAAAGTACATTGGGCAATATGGAACACCACACACCAGCAGATTTCCCTTGTTTAAAAAAAAGTGCCAACCAGACCATAGAGAATGTTAATCTGGCAGAGGAGGCTTTGGGCCTCACGGGTCAATGAATCCATTGCAAGTTTTAGTCTGAACTTTAATGGAGCTATCCTAGGTACTTTGAGTGTGTATTCCCACATGCCATGGAATGGGACTGGATGGTCTTTGTGGTCTCTTCCAGTGCTACGATTCTATGGCCATTTCTGCACAATGATGCTCTTCCGCATCGTCGTGCTACAGCCTGGAAGGGAGCATGTCAGCAACGCTCCCCTCCTCGCTTGCTCCACGCAGAAGGGAGCATGATGGCGCCCCCTCTTCCTTCCTCAGTACAATCGCGCACTTTCTGTTGTGCTCTACAGAAGGAAGGAAGCGTTGCCGTTGTGCTTCTGCAGCCCCCGCCCAGCCAGGAGCGACAGGACCGCTGGGTGATTGCAGGCGCAAAACGAATTTTCTTCCATTTTGTAAAAACTGTGAGTGCAATGTTTAGGGAGGGGACGGCAGCGGGCCAACAATGGCGTCGTGTGGAAGAACGACCTGCCAACTGCTGCCATCCTGTTCCAGAAGCGGCACAGCCCCATCATGCGGAAATGGCCTCTGAATACTTTCCCCCCTAAACAGGTTCAGCACGCTGGCCAGCTCTTCTGCAGTTCAAACTAAAACTCAGAATGGATTCACCGTTCCACTGACAAGGGGCCACCCCCCCATCACTTAAGCCTAGTATTCCTGTTCTACACACTCTCGGGATTCACCAAGGACGGTTAGGTACTGTTCCACCGTTTCCTCCAACCCACTTTCCTGTCTTTGAGCATAGCAGATCTGTGGGTATCCATGAAGGAGGGAAGGCAACCAGGGTCTCCCAAAAGGGACCACTCTTTCCATCCCAGCTTCCTCCCCCACCCCAGATGAAGGGGGCCTTGCTAAAGGCATGCATCTCTCAGCTATATTTAACTTTCCTACCAACTGAGGCCCCGGGCTAATTAAAGCCGAGCAGCCACCTGCTCTGGTCTTCCTGTCCTGGACAAAGGCCCAGCAGCAAAAATCAGGAGCAACTGGGACATACCATCACAAAATTAGTCCACGAAACAGAAAGACAGCATGGAAATGATACCTCTTTGGACTACCATTCCCAGAATCCTCTCCCCCACCTCCAGCAGCATTATCACCATGGCCAGAGGGGCAACGTCTCAAGCCCCAGGCCTCTGGCAGCCTGGATTGTAAAACCAAAGGTGCGTTGCAAAAGAAATTTTTGACATCTTGGAAGCCCAGGGCGCTGCCAAGATTCTACACTAGGGTTACGTTGTGTAAATCTCCACTTATGGAATTATACACAGATGGTGCTATGCAATCCTTGTGTTGAAGGGCAACGTTGCACAAGCGAATGAAAATGTCACAAATATAACTGAATTGACAAGTAAGTGCGCAGGTACATCTATATGTACATCTATATGTTTTCATGCACAGGATGAAAGACCAACCATGCCACCTATACACAAAGTGCATGCATGTGCAAGGTGCAAGTAGCATCCATGCACAATGCACATAAGAATTCACAATGACACCACTTCTCTTGTATGAGAACATACAAGTGATTTAAAAAACAAAGAAGCCCGATTCTACACAACTCATTTTAAAGTGCCCAAGATTATGCATGAGACTACAGCAGAGTACAGAATCTACACATTCACACTAGATTCCAGAGCAGTGGAGCCATCTTCCTCTCTGCTGTCTCCCATCCAAAGAGCTTGGGGGGTGGGAAGAAAGCAAGATTCTTCTCTGTCTTTTTTTCCATCCCTGGGTGGATTTTCTTCTTCTTAGAAAAGTGCTCTGCTGTGTTTTTTGGGTGCTTTTTTGTGTGTGTGCAAATTAAAGAAAATAAAAAGGCTGAGCTTTTTAAAATTGCATTGTTCCATAAAATTTATTAGTAACATAATACAATGCAAGCCCTATTGGGAAGCTGGAATGGATACAATACCACTCCAACCTACAGTGCAGCTTGCTTTGTTTCATGGGATTATCCCAGGAGGAAAAAAAAAACCCAGCAAGGCAGACATTGAGATGCAGAGTTTGTTGGGACAAACCAGCTCTTGGCAAAGTTTCTTTTTGCAGACTACAATTCCCAGAATTCCACCAGCCATCCACGTGTGGTTAGATGAGGGATTATGGGCATTCTAATCTTTAAAAAGGAACTTTGCAGAGCGCTGGCTGGCCTGCTACACGAACTTAATATGCTAACAGTTCTTTGGATCTTTTTTTCCCATTCAAAACTAAACAACGCAAGGGAAACGTGCCCTATCGTGTCTTGTAAATATTTACAATGATCCCAATGAAAATACATTTGCAAGGAAAGCTTTGAAATTTGTTTAAATACATAACATTTAAGTCATCCTAAGTGCATTCTCCTCCTCGCTCTTCAGCTCCCCCACCTTTGGCCTCATATATTCCAGTTCAATTTCAATTCATTTTTGGTTCAATGGCTTTTGGCTACTGGATTTTTTTCCCTACTTTCTGGAGACAATTATCCTGCATGTAAAATCAGCATGGCGTGCTCTCAGTATATAAATCCTAACCCCCCACCCTCCAAAATATGTTTCCCTCAGATTTCCATCAGCACAGGCTGGGGGAGAGGGGAGGAAGGGAAGCAACGACTCGATTTCTTGAAAAACTATAATTCCCAATATCCTCCAACCTCTACTGGTTGGGGATGGATGGGAATTGTAGTCCAAAAGTATCTGGAAGACCCCCTCCTAGCCATTCCTTGATACAGGGCAATGGAAATTTACTTTTTTCTGAATATTTGTTCAATAATGAGAGTTATTTTTTCTTCGCAGAAAACCCACGCAATGGCTTGGATCCTAAGGTTAAGGAACTTAAGAGAGTTCACAGAAAGTTTGCCATTTCTTCCTCCTCCATAGCCTCTCTGGAGGTTTTTTGGGGGGGGGGGTCAGGGATGCTCTGAGCAATGTGGGATGATGGCTGGACACGGAAGTGATCACCAATGGTTAGAAAGACCTCTTGCAACAGTCAACTATCTGTTCCCTCAAGGCTCAAGAGACTCAATTAAACTCTTCCCCAGGCATTTTTGCTGAGGAGGGGAAATCTCTCTTCTACAAAAGCCGGGCGCCCCCATTGCCTCGGATTCCAGCCAAGCAGATGTGTGCACAAACCCACACCACACGCCATCCGTTCTGCAAGCCTTGCCATGTTTGCTATTTCTAAAACGCAGCGTAAGAAAACAAGTTGTCCTCCAACTAAACATTAGAAAGGAGGAACTTCCTGGTGATAAGCGCTGCTTGACAGCAGCAGGGTGGAAAGGGTATTTGCAATTATTTGATTCCAGATTGGGAGAGAAATAGTTTCCCGAGAGTGAGGAAGAAGATTAGCGTTGTGAGACTTCTGCATAGTTTTCCCCAGCGTCAAACATCTTGAAGAGCTGTGGAGCAATTATTTGTGTTAAAGTGGATTTAGATTATAGGAAAGACTGTATCTCCCCATATGAGCTTTCCCACATTTTCAGATTTTTATGGGAGAGCTTTCTCTTGGTCCCACCAGCATTGCAGACACATAGAGTGAGGACACAAGAGACAGCCTTCTCGGTGGTTTTTGGTGGAATCTCTTTTCCTGCAGTTTGAATCCACTGCTCCATGTCCTAGTCTCTGGAGCAGCAGAAAACAAGCTTGCTCCATCCTCCATATAACATCCCTTCAAATATTTAAAGATGGCTTTCATGTAACCTTTTAACCTTCACTTCTCCAGGTGAGCATCCCTAGCTCCCTAAACTGCTCCTCGTAGGGCTTGAATGTGCATTGCATCCATGTGCAATGGCATCACATGTGCAGCTCCACCTCCACAGTCTTGAACTGAATGCAACCATTCCATACCAGAAAGAAATATCCAAGTACTTTACAAGAGACGTTATGCATGTGTGAGACACCAACAGCATTCTGCCTTGCGAATCCACCCCATTCTGCAGAGGTAAACACCTATGCAAGGATTAACTCTCAGCCAGCTCTCAGCTAGACAGGTCACAAGAGGATGAAACTTGGGTCGGTTCCACCCTGCAGATGCAAGTCCAGGGCAGGACTTCTGCAGGCTTCCCTGGGAGGACCAAGCAGCTGCCCAGGATTGGGAAGGAACATTTTATGACAGTTTCCATTAAAGTATTTACATCCCGCCCTGCATCGTGGGACCTCAGACGTACAATAAAATCAATTTAAACCACTTTACAATTCATGTAAACAGAGGAAGAGCACCTTAAATGATTTTACAAGACGGTTTAAAACTGGTGAAAATCAGTCAAGGCAACTTTAGGAAAACATACATGTAGGCAGATTTGGCAGGAATCAATTAGCCCCAGAGGCTTTTGTTTTAATTTTAAAAAGTCATATTTGGATATGGTATGGGAATAAAATTAATGGTGGCATCCACTGGGCTTCCAAATGGAGACTATTTGACAACTGAGGGGCCAGAGCAAAGAAGGCCCTAGTCTCAAGGCTTCCCATAGTGTATTGTCCCCCTTTATGGAAGAAAAATTGGAGAGCTGGGCGAAAGCTAACAAAATGAATTTCAGCAGAGAGAAATGTAAGTTCCTGCACTTAGGCAGAAAAAATAGAATGTACAAATATAGGATGGGGAACACGTGACTGGATAACAGTACATGTGAAAGCGATCTAGGAGTCTTGGTGGAACACAAGCTGAACATGAGTCAGCGGTGTGATGCGGCAGCCAAGAAAGCTAATGCAATTCTTGGTTGCATCAATAGAAGTATGGTGTCTAGGTCAGGTACCACTCTATTCTGGTCATTTGGAATACTGTGTCCAGTTCTGGACACCTCAATTCAAGAAGGATATCAACAAGTTGGAGTGTGTCCAGAGGAGGGCGACCAAAATAGTGAACTGTCTGGAAGCCATGCCCAACAAAGAGCCACTCAGGGAACTGGGGATATTTAGTCTGCAGAACAGAAGGTTAAGAGGGGACATGATAGCCATTGTTTGAATATTTGAAGGGATGTCATGTCGAGGAGAGAGTGGGCTTGTTTTCCGCTGCTCCAGAGACTAGGACAAGGAGCAGTGGATTCAAGCTGCAGGAAAGGAAATTCCACCTGAACCTCAGAAAGAACTTCCTGACGGTCAGAGCTGTCCGGTAGTGGAATATGCTTCCTCGGAGTGTGGTAGAGTCTCTTTCTTTGGAGATTTTTAAGCTGAGGCTGGATGGCCTTCTGTTGGGAATGCTTTGATGTAGGTTCCTGCATGGCAAGGGGTTGGACTCGATGGCCCCTGGGGTCGCTTCCAACTCTATGATTCTATAATTCTAAAGAGGAGGTATCTCCCTGTGGAGTTCACTCCTTAGGCAAGCATAAGGAAGGAGAGGCCATGCTTCATATGGCGTGGTCCCAAGCCATTGAAGATTTTGAATGTCATCTGAATTCCTTCAGTTGAAACCTGTGGCTGGTTTAATCTTTTCAGAACCATTCTGGGCCTTCCTCCATCCAGTTGCATCACTAATGGGGGGCAGGGAGTATAGACTATACCAACAGAGGGGGGTGATAACAAAATGACTGCCTTCCCCATCTTTCTTCCCTCACTTCCATAACAGCCCACATAGCTTTGTGTAGGATGACCACTCTGGATGAGATCCCCGGTGCCTTTGCACCGTGGAGCCAGGTGGGTAGATGAGGACACCCAGAGGGTGGGTGCCCATGTTGGTAGACCAGGACCCCTGGAATTCCAACTCCCGGACAGAAAAAGCTCCCATGAGTGACACCAACCCTAGTGACGCCACTGCCTCCACTGTCACTCTAGTTGCCTCTCCACCCAGTGCGCTCTTATACACTGCGGGGAAGAGCAACTTTGCAATCTCCCTGGGACCATTTTCTGCTCATGGGATTCTCTAGGACCTCAAATTGCAAACTCCAAACAAAACCTGACTTAGTCAGAAGGGGTATTTACTCCTGGCATCAAAGAGTGCAGGAGAAGCAATGAACACCCGGTCTTGGAGACTTCTGGGAGAAGCAATTTGCCCTCTTCCATTCTCCCAGGGAAGAAAGGAGTATTCTGTGGAAAGGGCCAGGGGCTGCTAAGACAACCTCAAGCAGCCACACACTGACCACCCCAATATAAACCATGCACACCATGATGTTATGTCACTGGAAAATCCTGTCCTGGGGTCTATAATTTTGATATTAAAATATGATTCAATGTGCCTGAGAGGTCACCCAGATGGGCACGTAGGCAGCAATGGTCAAACAACCGAAAACCAGGTCAGGCCAGTAATATTCCCCATTACGTAGCCCCAGGAGACCTCAAGCTGTGCAAACCCACAGTAGACAAAGGGTCCTCAGCCCCTGAGAAGACGACTTGAGGGGTTTGCCCCAAGTTGAGCAAATATTTTATCAGGCGAGGACCATTTACATGAAGTCACACCACAACCCAATGCAGCTGAAGATCCTGAGACTTCGGCAACACCTTGTAATCTCATCACGCAAAGGAAATTACCATTGTGGAGCTTCTTTCTTGTTGCAACACCCATTGTTCTCCCCGGGAAAGGATTAGCCCTCCAGGTACTTTTCCCCCTACAAATAGTCCCAGTTTTTGAGCGGTGCTTTGGATCACTCCTGGTCATCCCAGCTGGCTGTTTCTCTGTCCGTTGAGTAATCCCCTCAGCCCTCCCCGTGCTGAGCCCCACTTCTCCGCTGCTTTTCCCAGACCAAGGACTTCAGGAAAAGGTGCAGTATTACCCCAGCTCCAACCCCCTCAATCCTCCCCTATCCAGTTTTCTCTCTTTTGCTTCTTAATAGGTCTTGAGTGAGTTTGTGAGTGATTGCATTGGTGCATGAGACTTTCATTCAATAAAATCATTTATTGGACATTTTTGTTTGGTTTTTGGCTTCGCCTGGCCCCGTAAAAAGTGGGTAAAAAGACCCCGCTAGGTTACCCTGCCTCTCGCATTGCTATTGCTTGTGCTCTGGCTAGTTTCCATTCCCCATTATGTGGAGCACACTGAGGTGTCCCCCAAGGGACCCCAGAAATCAGGGTAACAAGGATCCACACTCCCAGGACCCAAGACACACAAAGAGAGAGAAAAAAACCATTTAGCTGACCCAAGACAGACGTCCCAGTAATTCAGTTAACTCCAAGAGTAAATAGTACTTTATGGCATGCCACAGAGAGAAAGAGAGACTGTGTGTGTGTGTGTGTGTGAGAGAGAGAGAGAGAGAGAGACAGATTGGGAGAGTGAAAGAGATTGGGAGAGAGATTGAGAGAGAGCACGTGCCAGCTCAGTACTGCAAACCATGAAACTAGAGGTGACTGTCCAAGTCAGAGCTGCCAATAGAGGCCTGAATCCTGTTCTTTAGCTCCAGTTAGAGTAGACCTCTGGAATATGTTTTGGAATAGTCATGCAACATGTACCTAAATCCATTCATTCAATGGGTCTGCACGAGTTGGCACTAACTGATTCAGGATGGCGTGAGGAGCATGTAGATGCATGAGCGGTTGGTCTGCAAATTCCACCAGATTTTTACACTTCAATCAGTGGTCGGGGATGATGGAAATTTCAGTTCAGCTGCATTGCAAGGGCCACAGGTTCTGCACCCATGGAGATCAGCAGGAAAGTCTGAAAAAACCTTCATGTTGAACCCCGCGGGTGCAGAGAAAGACAGAGAGAGCATATTAAGATTTTTCTACCCTTCCTATTTGATTTCCTTTCCCTTTTATCTCAACGTTGCTCAGGACCAAAACAGGAGGGTGTTGGGTCTATGTTTTTTTTTTTCCTTTTACCGTAGAGAGTTGGCTTCAGATGAGAAACTCCTCTCCGCCACGTGAGGAAGAGCTGAATCGCAGTAGCCGCACCAGAAGGATCCAGGCTCCTCGTAATGCACAGCATTTAAAAGTTTTAACAATTTAGAAAGGCATCTGGAAAAGACCTCGGCTTGGAATCCGTTTGGAATCCCAACATCTGCTCTGGTGAAACGTCGAAGGAACTGCAAAGACAGAGCAGGGGTCTTTGCCAATGAAAGGAAAGTGTAACCGAGGAAAGCAGTAGGGAGAGAGGAGAAAGGAGGAGAAAAAGAAGAAGAAGAAGAAAGAGAGGGGGAGGGAATAATATTAGGATATAAAGGAGATGCTCGTCAGCATTGAAATTCACAAAAAATAAATATTGAAATGACCTCAAATAGTAATTTAAACACATTGTTTCTCTCCCCATCTGTCTCTGAGCTCTCTCTTTTTCCGACAACGAGCAGTATGTGTGCGTGGAGGGGGACACTAATGCACAGCGGGAGGCTGTATCCTTGCAGAATCCATGCACGTCCAGAGATTAACAGATAAAGGGATGGAGTTTTCAAAACAGAAGGAAACGGTTGGGGGGCACATCCCTGGTTGAAGCCGCCCTCACGCGCGCCCGTCAAAAGGGATGGGAGCTGCCGTGATTTTGCTCAGCGCCAATTCATTTCACTTGGGCACGCGTGCGGAGGTCACCACCACACCAGAGTGTGCCGCTGGCCAAAATTTTAAAGTTAAAGAAGTTCCATTTGTGGGCATTCACATGGGGGGGTGTGTGTCCTAATTTGATGCAAGAGCTGAGGAAGTGGAATGGGGAAATCAGACATACTTCTGCATAGTGTGTGTTCTAAGGAGATATTCCAACTGTACAAATTCTCCCACTTGGAAGGAAAAGGAAAAGAAAAGCCAAGCCAACCCAAAGCTGGCTTTGCTTTTTGCTTGTGCCTTTGACCAATGTTAGGGGCTTTCTGTACAATGCTGTTCTAGTGCTATTATTCCACTTTCAACCTTCTATGGAATCCTGGGGTTTGCAGTTTAGGGAAGGGCACTGAGAATTCTCAGCCAGAGAACTCTTTGGCCTCAGGAAACTACAAACCCCAGAATTCCACAGGATGCTGAAAGTGGAATAACAGCACTGTTAGGCTGGATAAAGAGACCACACCTTACCGTACCCTAGATGGACACGGAGCTGATATGAAACCCCAAACACAAGGTAGGAAGGTAGAAAAGAGAAGGAAAGATGGTTAATTCCATACAGTCTACTAATTGCATATAGTCGACTCACTGACTCAATTCATAGAATCACAGAGTAGGAAGACACCACAAGGGTCATCAAGTCCAACCCCACTCTGCCACGCAGGAATGCACAATCAAAGCATTCCCTTTGATCGCTGGCCATCCAGCCTCTCTTTAAAAAACTCCAAAGAAGGAGACTCCACCACAGTCCTAGGCAGCAGCATATTCCACTATCAAACTGTTCTTACCCTCAGAAAGTTCTTCCTAATGTTTAGGTGAAGTCTCTTCCTGTAGTTTGAAGTCATTGTTCCATGTCCTAGTCTCTGGAGCAGCAAAAAACAAGCTTGCTCCATCCTCCATATGACATCTTTTCAAATATTTAAACATGGCTATCATATCACCTCTTAAAGTTAAAAGGTCTTACAGATTCCTAGTCCAACAGTCAAATTAGCACACTATACTGTTTTCCTCACACTTTCAAGTCAATTCCAACTTACAGCTACTCTACTACAGAGATCTTTGGGAAGGTTTTAACAGAGGCCGTTTGCTGCTGCCTTCCTTTGAGAACTGCCCAACAGATCACCCAGTGAACTTCCATGGCTGAGTGGGGATGTAAAGTTTGGTCTTCCATCGCCCAAGCCCAACACATACACCAAGTTAATTCCCTATATCACACTAGGGCTATGTAACATAAAACTTGAGATGTGGAGGCACACGTTGATTTCGCAACACAACTGAATGTCAACGACACACAATGAAATGAGCACCTGAATGCATCACCAAACACATCACCAAATTTGCACGTGCACAATGCATGCAGACAATGAACATCTGTGCGCACAACGTGCACCACTTGCGCAACTCTCATTCCTCAACCTTGAGCTGAATGCAAGTGGTAGAGAAAAAAAACATCCAACCACTTCCTTGGGGGAACCTACATGTGCAGAGGTCACCCACAGAATTCCCACCTTTGTATCTCATTGGCATTTTTTTTTCAACTGCACATTATTAGTTTCCAAACTGCATTTTTTTTCTTTTGTCCCCAGATGCACATGTTCATGTCCAACTGCGCACTAAAAAGAGAAACTGCTTCTGGGCCCCCTTCCAGAAGCAAACCACATCCAGAAATGCCTGTTGGATTGTATTTGAACACTTCTGTAAATATCAGTCTGTTGGATATCTATTTTTTTTATAAGCATACGCTGGAGGTTCTTAATCTCAAGCCACAGAGCCCGATTTCCGAGTAAAAACTCAAAGCTAGCACAAACATAGACTAGCATCTTTGTCATCTTAAAAGCCACCAGTCTCAACAGTTGCTGGATTAATTCAGAAAAGAAGATCTTCCCAGAACAGAGGGGGAAAACAGCACCGCTTCCAGACAAGTCTTTGCTCGTAGCCACTCTCGTTTTAGAAATTAACCAACGCAGGCAGAGAGAGTCTCAAAATAGATCATGTGCATGCACTCAATATATATTGGGGGGAAACACAGGGAGAAATCAAGAGAATAATGCATTTACAAGGTTTTATTGTTTGGAGGACACTCTGTGGAGAGAAAAAAGCCAAATCATCACTTTCCCCATGCATCTTTTTGTGATGGAAAAAGATTCACACCCACATTTTTTTTTTAAAGTCACTGAAGAAGTTGGGACACCTTGTCACTTGCCACCAATGGCAAGGGAAGAGAAGCCCTTTGTATCACGAGATGGAGTAAGACTCTGAAGCTCAGCGCCACAAGATTTTAGAGCAGTGGCAATTTTGCATGGTTTGGTTTGGTGTGTTTATTTTTACAAAAGGATTCCTCCATCCGTAGCTACCAGCCCTAGTAGCTAGCAAGGAAAGTCTGTGTCAGTAGTCTGCCCCAACTACTAAATATTTACTGAGATCTTACACTATAGTTGCACAGTTCAGATCTCTGCATATTGACTTAAACACATTGCCTGGCATCCTGTTAGTGAAATACGCATGCATTGAGTCACATTATTCACATGAGGTGGATTTTTTGGCATAGCACAGTGGAAAGGTTCTTCTGATAATGGCAGAAATGTTCTTGCACATGCAGCAGGTCTGCGTGTTGCAGTTACAAAGTGTTATTGCACATTCTGCACTGCACAATGGTACACAGTTGCTGAGATGCTTTGCATGTTGTACAATGTTATAATGCAATGTGGCAGCTAAAAAAAGCCAATGTGACTCTAGACTGCAACAAGAGGAGTATAGTGTCTAGGTCAAGGGAAGCAATAGTATCACTCTGTTCTGCTTTGGACAGACCTCATCCAGAATACCATGTTGAGTTCCAGGCACCACAATTCAAGAAGGATATTAACAACCTGGAACACGTCCAGAGAAAGCTGACCACAATGTTGAAAGTCCTGAAAAACATGCCTTGTGTGGAATGGCTTAGGGAACTGAGGATGTGTAGCTTGGAGAAGAAATGGTTAATAGGGGATATGACAGACAAGTTTACATATTTGAAAGGATGCCATCTGGGAGATGGAGCAAGCTTGTTTTCTGCTGCTACAGAGACTAGGACAGGGAGCAATAGCTTCAAACTCCAGGAAAAGAGATTCTGCCTAAACATTAGGAAGAAATTCCTGATGATGAGAGCAGTTTGACAGTGGAAAATGCTGCTGCCTGGGAGTATGCTGGAGTCTCCTTTTTTGGACAGAGGTTGGACAGCCATCTGATGAGAATGCTTTAATTGGACTGGGTAGCCCTTGGGGTCTCTTCCAACCCTAGGATCCTATGATTTACTCTGCATGGGGGTTGCACAGTGATGGTCTACCGGCATCTCTGCACGGGGACATTTGCACCACCCTGAGGGTTGGGTTAGAGTCTGGTTGTTTTACGGAAGACAGAGTCTACTGGGTGCTCTGCTGTTAAACAGACGAGGCGTTCAGTCTGCTAAAAGACTTGTGAAGGCAGCCAATCACACCTCAGGGACTGCAGGAAGGAAATGCTACAAAAACTAAGGCTTGTCTCTGTCAGAAGGCAGATGGAGAAGAGCTGGCACGGAGATCTCACTGGTACAGATCTCACAGAGATAGGAACAGATGGCCCAGGGACAAGAGAGTCCCACAGAGGAAAAGGACTGAGTCTGGTTTTGGGGAGCTATCAATGATTTAGCAGTTTGACGGTATTATTTTCTTCCGTCTTAATAAACGTTTGCTTGTTTTTTCACCACTGCTTCTGTCTGTTCATAGTAAGCTTGAGGGGCCCCCCGTCTTGCTTGGTAAACCCACCAAAGTCACACAGCCACTGGTCCACAATAAGAGGTCACCTCCAGGCCCAAGCACCCCATCCAGGAAGACATTAAGGGCAGAAAAGGGCAAGGTGAGTGGTGGGAACCCAGTGTTGGAACTTTGGGGCCAGCCCGGCAAGGGGATCCATCACAAGACCCCTTTCACAAACCTTACGGAGTGAATTTTTCAACTTTCTCCTACCTTACACAACCATTCTGTGGAATGACAACACTGCACCACCAAAGTGAGCCACTGAACGCACAATTCCGTGCACGAGGGCACCTAGAAGTTCCAGTGCACATTGGAGACAAATACCCAGTCACTTTTGTGGACCAGATGTAAGACGCCTACAAAATTCTGTCCAAAGAGTGTTAGTTACGGCTACCTGGCTTGTAAACTTCTGAAGGATCGATCTGGCAGCTATGAGGAAAAAGAAAAACAGTGCAACAGGCAAAGGTAAAGGGGCAAGGAGCCCCAGGGACTAGCAAATTCTTATTCCCCCTAGAATTCACATCTCTGGGTAGCTCGAGGCATTTTGCTGACTGAGGCAAAGCAGAAGATGATGCCTTTCTCCATCCCATGTGCAGAACCAGGCTGGCTGGGTAGTCAAATTTTATCCTACTAACTCAATCTTAACCAAAATGGCCAAGAAGCAATTAAACAACAACAGCAACAAACATTGTTATTCTTGTTACCTTTATTTATACCACTCCCTTCTTCCCAACACTGAAATCAAGATAGCAGACGCATTAAAAAGAATTACAATCTAATTACTTGTACATTATATTGCATTGTTTTATATTTTAAACTGTTTTAAAGGCATCTGGGCCTTAACTTTGGGGAAGAGGTGGGGAGCTGGGTATGTTTAGTCTGCAGAAGAGAAGGTTAAGAGTGGACATGAGAGCCATGTTTCAATATTTGAAGGGATGCCATGTCGAGGAGGGAGCGGGCTTGTTTTCTACCACTCCAGAGACTAGGACAAGGAGCAATGGATTCAAGCTGCAGGAAAGGAGATTCCACTTGAAACTCAGGAAGAACTTCCTGACAGTCAGAGCGGTCCAGCAGTGGAATATGCTGCCTGGAAGTGTGGTTGAGTCTCCTTCTTTGGAGGTTTTTAAGCAGAGGCTGGATGGCCATCGGTTGGGAATGCTTTGATGGGTGTTCCTGCATAGCTGGGGGTTGGACTCGATGGCCCCTGGGGTCTCTTCCAACTCTAGGATTCTATGATATTACGCTGAGAATTAGGACTGTACAGCACCCTGAGAACACGGACTGAAGACGGAGACCCAAATGGTTAGATAAATAAATCAAAAGGGGTATTATTTCATTCTCAGCACTGACAGAGCACTTTTCATTTTTAAAATCCTGAACCAATTCACAGGAGAAGCAGATACAGCGGGACAGCATTTAAAGAGATTAAATGATAACAGAATAAGAACAGCAAAATCCACAAAACCTTTCATTAAAAACCAGCAGGTAACTGCTGGGATTAATGACTAGGAAAAGGCCTGAGTAAACAAGAATGTCTTCCATGGATGGAGGAAACATTCAACACTGGGGGAAGGACTGTTTTCAACAGAGAGACTCTTTTGCATGGAAGCAGGGACTCCAGAGGAGACCTTCTTCTGCAAGGCAATCCATTAAGCCTCATTAGGCAGCAGGACAATATGCAGATTCCCAGCTGCCAAACAGAAAGGACGAGGGACAGTCCACATGGGAAAAGTTTATGGCCATTTCCACACTGCGCTGTTATAGTGCTATTATTCCACTTTCAACATCCTGTGGAATTCTGGGGTTTGTAGTTTACTGAAGCCAAAGAGCTCTCTGGCTGAAAATGCTCCCTGAACCGCAAGCCCCAGGATTCCACCGGATAGTGAAAGTGGAATAATAGCACTATAACAGCGTAGTGTGGAAATGGCCTATCTTCCGATAACCAGGTCCTGGACTCTCCGGCCATGGAAGTGTCTTACTAAATGACCATTTCTCAGGAACGCTTTAGTTGTGGATTCCCGCTTGGCAGCATGGGGCTGGTTTAGATGACGCCTTGGGATCCCAGCCAGCTTGTGATTTATGGTTTCACACACAGAAAGAGAGAGATGAAGAGAAGATGCTACACTTGTGCGTCTTCTCTGCATTTGGTATGGCACTGCTTCATTTTGATACGAAGGACGCCAAGTCTTTGATGCTACACAACACAGAAAGCCCGCCAGGATTAGTTGAAAGGCACTGCTCTGCTGCTACAATGTTGTAAATAAAATAAATTCTACACCTGTACACCGAAAAATCTTCATCTGTTTCAGCAGCTCAGGCTTTAGGGCAAGTCAGAGGAGAAAAGGAGCTGCACCACTGAGCACACTCCTGCCTGTGACACAGGAGGCCCGCAGAACATCTACACGGCAAAAAATTACAGAATGCCAAATGCCAAATCCTGTGGCCTATAGTGCCTTAGGGCCTAAGTATCCTAAATGCACCAGATCCCGCCTGGTCTTGGAGGCTAAGCAGGGTTAGCCCTGGTCAGTACTTGGATGGGAGACCCCAGGTGCTGTAGGCTATATTTCAGATGAAGGAACTGGCAAAACCACCTCTGAGGATTCCTTAATAAAACCCTGTGAAATCCATAGGGTCACCGTAAGTCAACAGGCGACTTAAAGGTACACACACTCACACAGCTAAATACCTTCAAGGCAACAGATACCATCTGGTCTTGGAAACGAAGCAGGGTCAGCCCTGGTTAGTACTTGGATGGGAGACCTCCAATGAATAGCAGGTGCTGTAGGCTATATTTTAGAGGGAGGAATTGGCAAAACCGCCTCTGAGGATTCATTGGCTAAGAAAGCTCAACGAAATTCACGGGGTCACCGTAAGCTGACAGAGAACTTGGAGGCAGACGCACAACACACACACACACACACACACAACTAGATACCCTAAAGGTACCAGATCCTGTCTGACCTTGGCAGCTAAGCAGGGTGGCTCTGGTCAGTACTTGGATGGAAGACCACCAATGAATACCAGATGCTCTTGACTATATTTCAGAGAAAGGAACCATCTCTGAGGATTCCTTGCCTAAGAAAACCCTACGAAATTTATGGGGTCCCCTTATGCCAGCAAGTGACTTGTAGGCACATGCACGCACATGGTGCCTTGCTGATGTACTCAAAATGTTGACTTTTCCAAATTTTGTGGTGTTTCAACCTGGAGCTGAAATGGGGTTCTCTAGGTTGATCACCACTTGATGTCCATAAGATGCCAGCTCAGGACTGTCAGGGGCCCTTGAAATTCTTTGTCCCAACCTGAGGACCTTTCCGTACTACATTGTTACAGTGCTATTATTCCACTTTCAACATCCTGTGGAATCCTGAGGTTTGCAGTTTAGGGAGAGGCCTTTAGGATTCTCAGCCAGAGAGCTCTTTGGCCTCCGGAAACTACAAACCCTAGAATTCCACAGGATGTTGAAAGTGGAATAATAGCACTATAACAGCATAGTGTGGAAATGGCCATAAACTTTTCCCATATTGACTGTCCCTGTCCTTTATGTTTGGCAGGTGTGAATCTGCACACTGTCCTGCTGCCTAATGAGGCTTAATGGATTGCCTTGCAGAAGAAGGTCTTCTCTGTGGAATAATAGCACTATAAGTGGAATAATAGCACTATAACAGTGTGGTGCGGAAAGGCTCGGAGACGTAGCCATGATCCCTTGTGACCTCACAGAGGACAGGCCCT
This sequence comes from Iguana delicatissima, assembly GCA_948472985.1. Classification (NCBI taxonomy): domain Eukaryota; kingdom Metazoa; phylum Chordata; class Lepidosauria; order Squamata; family Iguanidae; genus Iguana; species Iguana delicatissima. The sequence goes on from CAOKZL010004018.1 coordinate 46,101, forward strand.
GGGAGGGAGTTACAAGGGTGATCTTACAAATGGCATTAAGCAAGACACATTAAACATCAAACACAGTTGCACAGAATACACCAGACTGTAGCTACAGAGAGGTGGACAAAATGAAGGCTTTGTCCTCAAATAAGGATTCTGTCCCCCTCCAATGGCATTTTCCTCCAAAGTTGAAGCATTGCAGAGAGGGAAACCTTGAAAACCATACATACTTAGACCTTCTCTATTTGCTGGATTGTCATGCCTTTGGTCTTTTTGCCTTCCCAATTTTCTTCAGATGCCTGAACTGTATTCCTTAGCGCTCAACTGAAATTCTAAACTACCATAATTCTAGAAATTTGAGGACTGAAGGAACAATTTATTTAGGGGAGGGGCAGGGTTTTTTTATCTGGAAGCAATGCCTGCCTTTTGCCGCCAGGACCCTTTGCTCAAAGCGGTGAAGATGAAAAGTGTTTTTACTGGGGAGTGGAAATAAAAGCGACAGAAAGGCCACATAACACCATGGCAGGTTAACCTAGGCCATTTCCGCACTACAGTGTTATAGCGCTATGATTCCATCCTGGGGTTGCAGTTTCGAACGACCCTTTCACAGGGATCGCCTAAGACCATCGGAAAATATGTATTTCCGATGATCTTAGGCTCCATTCCCTCCTCGGTGGTGGTGCGCAAGCGCGAGCCATGCGCTCGCGCTTGTGCACCACCACTCCTGGGCCTTTTCTGCACGTTACCTTATCGCGGAGGTGGGGGGTGCCCTCTCTTCGCTGCTCCTTCGTCCCGCAGCTGGCTTCCTGGTCGCGCGACTGCCCCGTCCCTTCCTTCTGCAGCGCAGCCTGGGAGCTGTAGGCTGTGCTGGGGGAGGAAGGGGTGGGGCGGTTGCGCGACCAGGAAGCCAGCTAGGAGCAGCGAAGAGAGCGCCTCACGCAAGAACCTGCTTGCGCGAACGGCACCCCCCGCACCTCCGCAATAAGGTAACGTGAGGAAAAGGCCCAGGAGTGGTGGTGCACAAGCGCGAGCCACGTGCTCATGTCCTCCTGCCCCCTGTTCAGAAGGGACTGAAATCGAACCTCCCGTCTGACGGGCCAGCTTGGGGGGGGGGCGGTGGCAGCACGGGGGGCAGGCCCCCTCCTCGCCACGGCCCCTGCCCCACTCACCACGGAGGGAGGCACTGCGGAAGGGACGGGGGGCTGAAAGGCGGCGCTTTTCTGGGGGGGCGAGTTGCGCCCGGCGCAAAAGACAAAGGCGCTGGGATTCCTCCCCCTCCCTGGCCAGGGTCGACACTCTGGAAACTTTTCCCATACTGCCCCCCCCAGAGGAAACGAGAGCAAAACAGAAGCAGAGCCCGGGGGGGTTCTCAGAGTTTTTCCCGGGGAGATGTCTTTTCCTCCCTGCCCGCCCTCCACCGTTTCTGGCTGGCGAGGCGGCCTTTGCCGGGGGGGGAGGCATTGTAAATAATAAATAAATAATTTTATGATTGGGGGTCACCACAACATGAGGAACTGTATTAAAGGGTTGCGGCATTAGGAAGGTTGAGAACCACTGTTTTAGATGCTAGCTTTATTAATTTTGCACAGGTTTTTGGCACCTTTTTAAAAATCCAATTCAAGGCACCTTACAACAGGAACAAAAGCTTTCCCCAAAACTGAATTATCATTTTAATAAAACACACCGTTGGACAGAAGACATAAAGGGCTACTTCAACAAAGTTCATAGGCACTAAAACAATTCCAGCATGGAGAGCTTTTTCTGTATCTCTTGATACACTTGGCATCGAGTATCTGAGTTGTTTCTTAATCATATTCCATTTGAAATTTATTTACCATTCAAAACAGACCATCTCAGTTACAGAGCTCTACATTCGCCTCTCTCAAATTCAAGCAGAAAAGGAAGAAAGAGGAGCTTCGAAAAAGTTAGCACAGAGAAGCAAAATTGTACAGCCTTGTCACTGAATCGCAAATTTACCTCTCATGCATCCAAAAGTCTACAAAAACACAAAGAAACTACAACTAAACTAAAAAGAACTTTCCTGTTAACAAAGTTGTACAACCGAGATCAAACAAATAGGTGTTGTTGCCACAGCCGAGATAGTTGCTAAATTATATCCAGGCTTCAGCACAAATTCAATACAGACCAGTGACCAGTACAAAAGGTAGGAATACACAACCTTGGGTACATTATCTAACTCCGGGCTTCTTCGTATTTCTTGTTACGTGTCTTGAAATCAACTCCAGTGTATGGTGATTTGAATCCACTGGTTCAGGTCCTATTGCCCAGAAAACACACTCTCTCCATCTTCCACTCGACAGCCCTTCAGATATTTAAAGATGGTTCACAATATCACTTCCGAGTCATGTCCCCTCTGGGCTCAACATCCCCACCTCCCACAATTGTTTCTCATAGGAAACAGCTTCCAAACCCTTTACCATTTTGGTCACCTGGAGCCTTTCTGCACCACGCTGGGCTTTTCTGCACTATTGCTATTATTCCACTTTCAACATTCTGTGGAATTCTGGGGTTTGTAGTTTCCTGAGGCCAAAGAGCTCTCTGGCTGAGAATTCTGAATGCCTCCCCCTAACTTGCAAACCCCAGGATTCCATAGGAGGTTGAAAATGGAATAATAGTACTATAACAGTGTAGTGCGGAAATGGACACTGTTCTAGTGCTATTATTCCACTTCCAATCTCCCAGGAAGGAAACTACAAACCCCAGAATTCCACAGGATGTTGAAAGTGGAATAATAGCAATAGTGCAGAAAAGCCCAGCGTGGTGCAGAAAGGGAATCCTGGGGTTTGCAGTTTAGGGAGAGGCATTTAGAATTCTCAGCCAGAGAGCTCCTGGGCCTCAGGAAACTACAAGCCCCAGAATTCCACAGGATGTTGAAAGTGGAATGATAGCACTTTAACAGTGGAGTGCAGAAAGGCCCCTGCTTCCTGAAGTGCTATAACCTGCGATATGAAAGCTCACATTTCTATTTTTTTAAATTTTTTAAATTTTATAATTATAAAAGTTATAACAATCAATATTTACAAATAATCATTCTTTCTTTGTATAAATATGAGAAACAAAAAACAAAGAAACATATACAATCAAATTTGTATACCTATCCAGCATCTTATTCTACTTCTTATTCTTCTTTTTCTATTGCTCTTCTAACTTCGTCTACATATACAGATACCTCTATATCTTTTATGTATGTAAATAAATTTCAGTTACATGTCTTGTATATTCTGCTTTGTCTTACATATGAATTCTTTTTCTGCTTTGTTCTGAGTTTTATGAGCATCCTTCTATATAAAAATTACATACAGATTATGTACAAATGTACAATTTCAACTTCCTTCCTTCCTTCTTCTAGTTTGATTACTCGCTTATTTTTCCAAGTTTCTTCTGATCATTTCCCTTTTTATGTGACTTGCCTTATTATTTTGAAAATAAATTTTCCTCTTCCCTTTTCCCATATCTTTGCTTATCTTCATTCTTCTCATGTTTCCTTCTGAATTGCCCATTTTTGTTGTATGTATTCTTTAATTGGTTTCAATTCTTCCGTATTTTTCCCTTTTGTTTCACCTTTAAGTGCCACTGTCAAATCATCCATCACTATCATTTCTTAGTTTAACCTCCCATTCCTCGATATCAGGTATAGTTTCGCACTTCCAGTATTTCACATAAGTAATCCTTGCATTTGATACCATATACAGTATTATTCTCCAATATCTAATATGTTCTTTTTCTATTTGGTGTAACAAATTTAAAAGAAATATTTCAGGGTGCAAAAGAATATTAATTTTGTAATATTTCCAATATTTCCAATATTTTCTTTTGAATGGTTTTCCAATATCTTTTAGCTCACATTTCTGTACACTCTTCTTCCACTTATCTGACAGGTTTGGGCTGGAGCCCTGTCAGAAAACAGAATTGATTTAGAAGGTTAAAGCCTATAGTTATTAAACACTAGCCACTAGTGTGAGAACGACAGACACACTAGAAGTGTATCTTGTAGATGGTGAATTAGAAGTTATTTATATATATTTTGGCCCCTTTTTAGTTTAGTTGTACTTCAGTTTCACCTATTATTAGGTTAGATATTTGAGTTTCTTCCTCTGTTTATTTACTCTGTCTTTTTAATCCCCTATATAGTGTTTTATATATTAAATACATGTTAATAAATCTAATATATAAAAGTCAAAGTTTGTCTGCTTGTCTGGATGAGGTGAAGACCTCATATAATTGGCTGCCTAAGAAGATTCTATGGAATCCTGGGGTTGGTAGTTTAGGGAGGAACCTTTAGAATTCTCAGCCAGAGAGCTCTTCGGCCTGGCCGGTTGCTATGGAGATGAGGCCTAGCAGCAAGGAGGAGGGCAGTGTATTCCCTCAGGAACCCAACCTCTGTACTTTAATTGTATTCAGAGTTATTAACTCTGAACTCTGTATTTAGATTGGATACGGGGAAAAGTTACTTGTAGCGGACATGACAGTTTGGGGAATTAGAGACAAAGGATCTTGAATCTTTCCGGCAAGTATTATCTAGGAGAAAATAAACTCCCAGGCAATGCTGGGTATATACATTAGTACGTTAAACAAAATAAGAAAAAAAGCAGAATCGGTTGAAAACTGGAACCCATATATTGTACTGTAGGGAGCATGAAGGAATTACGGAGGCTTACTTGGGACCAACCGTGCCCACATTGCTTGCAAAGTTTCTCAGCTGGTTTGGCACCTTTCCCCCCCGCTCCCCCCAGCTTGCTTTGCAAGTAGCACACATGAGCGAGAGCGGCCTCAAGCAAGCCTCTGTAGGCAAGAAGAACTGATGAAAGAGTGAAATCTCCATTGAATTAGTGGAAAATGTCCTTAATTTGAAGGCATCAGAAAGTGTCAGATAACGGGGGATTGAAAGGCAGGGGCTTCCCATACAGAAATGGGAGATCTGCCTCTGAGTTACAAGTCAGCACATTCGTGCCTCTGTTACCCTGAAACACCTAGGTTGGCTTGATTCGGCTAACTAGCCAACACGGGCCATTTCCACACTAGACTGTTATAGCACTATTATTCCACTTTCAACATTCTATGGAATCCTGGGGTTTGCATTTTAGAGAGGGGGCTCAAAGGCCAAACATAAAGGCCCCTCCCTAAACTGCAAACCGCGGGACTCCATAAGATGTTGAAAGTGGAATAATAGTGCTATAACAGTCTGGTGCAGAAATGGGCATGCACTTCCCAGCATGAAAACTTTGACAAAAGCCAAACATGGCATTCTTTTGCTGTCTGCCTAAGATCATATCCCATCTCCGCCACAGACCCACTGAGTAGCCACGAACGTGTCACTAACTCACTCTCCAAAATTCCCATTCTGAAAAAAAAAAAAAAAGGGGGGGAATTAATGAAACCTAGCTGACTAGAGTATCTAAAATAAAATATGCCCAGCTTCTTGCATGATATTAATGGAGGAAAGTAGCAGTCGCCTTGCTGCTTCATTAATTCAAAATCCATGTGATCAATTCTGTTTTATTCCAAAGCGATGATTTAAAATTTAAATACACCTCGAGCGCCTGTGCTTTCTTGGTCTATTAAGGGCCACGCTCCAGGGGCTCCAAAGGGTACGTAAAATCTTTATGCGCACTGGGGTTTTCCCTTCTCATCTAAGCATGTAAAAATTATTCTTGCGAGGCACAGGGAATTCCCATGTACCTGTGAAGCAATGCCTTTGGTAAAACAGAACGGAAAGCCCCCACATTTGGGGGAGTCAGATTACACTCATGAAGCGAGAATCTGGGCCCCAGACACAGTTCTGATGGGCAAACACAGCCGAAACAGGCAAGAACTAAGCAGTTCCAGCTTGCTGCAGCGGGGTTTTCTTTCTGCACAGTAGAGCTTCCACAGTGGATTGTGTTCTCATTTAATTTCCACCCACCCACCCAAATTCCTTCACTTTTTCTTAAAAAAACAACACTTGGGACTTTTTGTCTTTCCTGCTAGCCCCTATTTGTATTCCACCCAAACGGCAGAGCCTCTCTGGACAGTTAACGTTAAGGTGAGGGGAGGAGGGAAAAAAGAAACTATGTGAAAAATTGAACAGGGCAAAACCAACCGCAATATGAAACTTAAAATAAATAAAATGGCTTGTGGCATTAATACGCCCTTAAGATTAGAACACCTGGGACAATAGAAAGGTCTCCATCTAGTACCCAAAAGGCTTTCGCTCCAGGCAAGCTTCTCAAGAAAAGAATGGAGGGGATACCACCAAAAAGGCTCTGTCACACTAGATGGGGGGCACCCAGAAACAGGAATTGTTTCTTCAGCCTGCCTGACCCCAAATCCTTTTGATGGGAGGGTGGGAAAATGGAAGCTTGTGGGTTGTACACAAACCCCAAGGCTGTCTTAGTGGCCCTCGGACCCATCACACTCTCTGGACTGATCTTTTCCTAGCCAGAAAAGGGGGAGTGTGAATTATCTCCTTTGGGAGCCTCCTGGAGTGGCATTTCAACTTTTAAATAGCTTGTAGGGGTCCCCCTGGACTGTTTCAACATGG
>CAOKZL010004019.1:0-103953 GCA_948472985.1 Iguana delicatissima
TCAGTTTGACCTTCACAAATTTGATTATTCATGAGGCGAACGTGTGCCTTCCCTCCTTCTCTTCCTCTCATTCCCTTGCATCTTGCCAGGTGCAGAGAAGGAAGGCAAGCCCCTGGGCAAAAGGCAAGGAAATTAGAGAGGAGGCATATGCATGCGCCTTCCTTCTCCTCTCTGGAGCTCCTCCTCCCATTTCCCTGCCTCTGGCCCCAGCACTGAGAATGCACACTGAGGCAAAGGAATAGGGGGGCATGTGTAGGTCTTTCTTCTGCCCTCCGGAATCCCCCTCATTCCCTTGCCTTTGTGCTGAGAACTCACACTGAGGCAAAAAGCAAGGGAATGGTGGGGGAGGCATGAGTGTGCGCCTTCCTCCTCCCTTCTGGAGCCATGTTTATGGACAAGCCCAAATTATTCCAGTTAGTGAAAACAGAAGCAGGTAATGAAGAATTCCAGAGGGATATTTTCAATCTAGAAGAATGAGTTGTAAAATAGCAAAAGAGACTCAAAGTAATTAAGTGCAAAAGGAGGATTATCATAGCAAAGAAAAAAAACCCCAAAAATTTGCATATAGGCTGATAGGATCAACACTGGCAACAACCAACCAAGATCCACCTGAGTCTGGGGATCGAGTAGATAGCTGAAAGAATATGCCAGTCCAATGTGCAGCTGCCGTAATAAAGGTGAACTCTGTGCTGGAAGAGAACTGAAAATAAAGGTGACAATATAGTTCTACCCTTGTACAAGATCCACGGTATGACCACACCTGGAATACAGTGCTCTGGTCACTGCACCTCAGAAGGGTATTGTAGAGGTGGGAAAAGCTGCAGAAACAGACAATCACATTATAAAGGAATAGGAACAGCTGTCTTATGAGGAAAGGGTACACTGTCTGGGCCTGTTTAACTTGGAAAAAGACAAGTAAAGGAATATATGACAGAGATGCATATAATTATAATGGTGTGGAGAAAGAAGACAATGAAAAGTTTTTCTACCTCTTGCATAAGATTAAAATTTGGAACCATCTAATGAAGCTAAGTGATGGGAGATCCAGGATAGGCAGTACTTATTCGTTCAGTGACTAGTTAAAGTGTGGAACTCACTGCCACAAGATGTAATTATGGCTATCAGCTTTAAAAAGAGACTGGATAAATTCACAGATGTTGCACTTATCAGTGGCTACTACTCATGATGACTATATATTTTCTCTGATATAAGAGGTACACTTCTGTATATCAGTTGCCAGAGAATATGAGGTGAAGGGCACAGTTGCAGTCTTATCTTGTCAATGGTCTTCCATTTGTAGCCAATGAGCACAAATATAGTGCTTGTCCATGGCGCACTGTAAAAAAAAAAATAACCGCTGGTCCCTCACAGCAGCCTAAGAAGCACTGCTCTAAAAAAAGCCTCTTGCTTATCCCTGACGTAGGCAAACTAGATATTTTAGCAGCCCCTAGAGTCATATTTTATTGTACAATTCATACAGAAATAGATCTGTAAGTAGACATCCTACAGCATTAGCACTTGAAAAGTTGTGAACAATGTCCTGAATTTCAGTTACCTCTATGTACAGAGACAGACAGACAGGTGCGTACAAAAAGAATGGTACAAAAATGTTTATATAAATCTATTCCATCTGCACTGGTTTCAGTTTTTGCCTTTTGTAAACAAAGAGGGGTAGTACAGTCCTCCCTCTACCTTCGTGGGTTCACAAATTTGATTATTTGCAAGGCATGGACTTGCCTCTCCTACCCCCATTCTCCTCCTGTGCCCTGGCATTTCTCATCCCATGCTTGCACGGCTGATGTTTAAAATGGGTATTTTTTCCTTTCGGGCGAGCAAAGCCCGCAGCTTGCTGAAAGCATATCCTCTCTGCTATGTGGCTGTATAATGCCCACTAAATGATCAGATGCTCTCCTCGCTTTTATCCCTCCCCTCTGGGAAGAATCTCCTTTCTCAAGATGGTGACTAGAAGTAGTTAGAATGCCACAACTCAGTGCTCCGCTCTTCTCTGTCTGAGGGGAAAGTACCACTAAGCCCTTTACCTTGTCTTTTTCCTTTTCCCCAACAAGCGCCTGGGCCAGAGGCAAGGGAACAGGAGGGAGGAGCTCTGGAGGGAAATGAGAGGGGGATCATGGGGAGCAGTTATTCATAGTTGCTCCACTTTTGTGAGAGTTCTGCCCCCCAAACCCTTGAGAATATGGGGGAGCCACAGTAGTGACTCAAAACAAGTGTTCTACAAAATAAGGATATGGGTTTTCTAGCTCTGTACATTTAGGTATTGTGAGATATTCCTGATTCTGCACCTAGAGATACTCCTGTGAACACAGGACATGTAGGTAGGACTAGCATCTGAATCTAGGCCTGTAAGAATTCTTGAAAGCAGGATGAACTCAAGGAAAAGGTAAATAACTATCAGAATCTGATTTCATTTAGTCCTAGTGTTTATAATTCACTTTTCAGCTAGAATTCCTTAAGTAAAATACATTTATTTTGATAGTTTTATTCTTTCTAAATTATCCTAATAAGCTACTTGTAAAGAAGTGAAGAAGCATAACTATATGTTGCTATCTAAAATTAACAAAGAAAAAAATCATGAACAGTTGGAAGTTAAACCAGCCATAAAATCTCAAAAGAAGCAGTTTATATCTGTAAGAACAAATAAAATTGCAAATCCTTTCCCTTTCTGGTTGTAGGAATTCAAGCATATCTTAACAGAGAAACTATTCGATCAATGCAGTGCAACAAAACACCTTGCTTTAGAATGCCAAAAGCCAAGCCTCTTCAATAGATGCTATCAAGAAAAGAGGCCCCTCAGAAAACAATTGTTATAGGGGTGCAATAAAGATTATCATGAACTGAGGTTTTAATCAGCAGTGTTGGCTCATGAGAAATGTACACCTTCTCCAGCATTCACATTGATTCAATAACGTAATGACAATCATAGTTGTTTTGAGCCTCCAAAGTTGCAGTAATTGCCAAATCCACTGAATTCTCTCTATGCAGCACTAGATGTTGTACAGAAAGACAACCATTAAGACAAAAGGAAGAAAACCTAAGCCAAGGCAGCCCGTCACAGGTCCCCTTCCCTCACAAGCTGCCAACCAAAGTCAAACAACATCTACTCTTGAACAAAGCCATCTGTTCAGTGCCGAACTGTGTCAGGTGACAGACCTGAAAAAATGCCACACCTTCACTGCCAGAACACAACCTCACTTCTCTGAGCATGCTAAAGTCTTCCACAGGATCAGCAAACACTGTGTGCCTGGAGATACTGCAATAAATCTGGCCATGGTGGTGGTGGGAAGCATATCACATTTATAAGTAATATGTCAAAGACTATTGAGGATACTTCAGGCCTTCTGCTTTGATCGACTTATTTTCCTGCAAGTCCAATATGCATGAAAGAGTTCTAGAAGGACATACATACTTTTGCCTTCTTTTACTCTTTATTTCAAGACAGACATTGCCATAAAAATAGACAACCCTGCATTTATTGCTTCAGAATCTTCTTCATTAGCCTGATGTAATGCTCCTTTAAAATGCCTCATCCTTGCACATGAATAAACCTGAGCAGAGAAAAGAATTTTTCCTCAAACAAATACTACTGTATTACATATACACTAAGAAGTGAGCATTTGTTGCCTTTTAAAATATTTTTAGTTATATATATAAAATAATATTAATCACCCTTTACAACCTCATCCTTCAGAGTGCTATATGCAACTTGTTTTATTAAAATATTAATATTCCACCCTATATCAAAAACTCAGAGGCAACATATAATGAAATAATTTAAAACAATGAAAGATAATGTAAACAATCTTAAAACATAACAACCAACATGACAACGTTAATATAACTTCAAACAGTTTAAACCCACATGCACATACAAAACACATTAAAATCATCAGACTCCAATGCATCCTGTTGGTGAGTCCCAACTAGAGTAGGCCCACTGAATCAGTTTTTGAATGCTGAAGTCAACACGCAAGTGAATTTCAACTCATTCAATGTGCATACTTTAGTCAGGCCTAGTAACAGGATTTAGGCAGGGGCATGTTTTTACCTCCCACAGCAATGGACTCAATGTCAACACCAATCAAGCTGCAATGCAACTTTGCTGTATGTCCACTTATGGAGATCACAGAGTTTTACTAATACTCTTGTGACTGGACCACAAACCTGCACACAGTAAAGTATTTGCAGAGTTGCATTTGCCATTAAGGCATAACAGAATTGCCCTAATCAGATTAAAAACAATTATTCTCTCCTAGATGGTCAAGTTCACTTATGTGAACTAGTATTAAGAAAATGCATAGTGTTAGGATCAGCAAGTTCAGACTCCTACCACCTCAGAAAGAGAGTAAAAAAGGAGGGGGTGCCTGGAAGCGGCTACTTCTTTCATTGATACCCCCCCACACACACACCAAAAATTATTTCTCTTCTAAGCAACCCACGCCGTCCAACTTTGCTCATGGTTACTCAGAAGCAAGACCTACTCAGTTTTTACTACATAAAGAAGCATGAGATTAATGCTTACGAGACACGGAGGCCAGAATAAATTAATTCAGGGGAAGACACCTTCTCATCCTCATCCAAGAAAGCTACACACAAGGGGGGGGGGTCCCATCAATGTGTAAGAAGCCAGTACAACAGAGGGGGGAGGTCTGCACGCAGCAACACTCAAATACAGCGACACAAACGCAGTGGAAGGAGAAAGAGAAAAGCCTAACCCAACAGCCCGCCGCCTTCGGCTCCTTCTAAGTCACACCAGACTCTCCAACGAAGCTGGACCCAACAGAACGCTACGCAGCGACTAGCCCCTGGCGCATGCGCCTCCGACCCCAGGGCCCCTTCCCTGAATAGTGGGGATACTCACCCCCAATCTCATACCTGAGCCCTTCCCCCTTAAAGCAACGCGGAGAGGGCAACTACCTCAGAGGCGGCGCGCGCACGGCAATTCGTTATTTATTTCACAAGGCGAAACGCGACGCCTTCCGCTCTCAACGCCAACGCGCGCCAATACCAAGTCCCTGCGCTGCCTGTTCCCCGAACACTCCTTCGCTCCCCAGCAGCCGCTCCCGCCTGTCAAGACCCTTCGCAAACATCCGTCCCCGGACCGGAAAATGAATCTGTCTCCATGGAAACAACTCCCCGCCTTCTTTCGACTCCTGGCGAGGGAAAGGAAAATCTGTCCGGCCGCAAACTGAGGCTCCGTGAGCCCAACGTTCCGCTTCCTGAGAGCCGTCATGGAAGAATTGACTCCTGAGCGGAGCGAGGGGCTTTTCTGGGCCTGAGGGCGGTAGGAAAGCGGCAGCGGTGGTTGTTTTGGCTGTTTTTCGTGGCTGCTGTTATTATTCTTTCTTTCTTTTCCCCCGGACATGCACGGCTGCTGTCGCCTGGTGGGGCTCCTTCCGCCGGGCCTTGCCTTGGGCCCGTCCCTGTCTGCCGAAGGGGGAGTGGGCCTGTGGTGCGTGGGGCGCGCCCTGCAGCCTGGGGTGTTGCTGCACCTGCCCGGTCCGAGGGAAGAAGAGCGAGGGGCGACGCCCGCTTCCTTGGCGGTGAGGGGCGAACAGACTAGTGAGGCAAGAGCTCTCGGGCCTCCACAGTATTGCCTGAACCTGGTGCGGGCAGCCTCGCTAAAACCCATGTGTGAGGCCGTTTTCGCACAGACTGCTATAGTGCTATTAGTCCACTTTCAACATCCTGTGAAATTTCTGGGGTTTGCAGTTTGCTGAGGCCTGAGAGCTCTCTGGCTGAGAATTCTAAGTGCCTCTCGCTAAACTGCAAACCCCAGGATTCCACAGGATGTTGAAAGTGGAATAATAGCACTATAACAGTCCAATACGGAAATGGCCTTAGTCTGAAGGGTGCCACAAGAGTACACAGTTGCATTCAGGGCTCTGACTCTGTTTCTGTCACCTTTTAGTTTTGTTCCTCCTCTTTCCTTAACTGCTTGAAGAGTTTTTTATGTCATCCATTGAAGCTTTTCTGTTTTTGGCTGCCAATGGTATCTTTTTGTCATTCCTTCCTGACAGTTTCTCTGGTTTCAGTCCAGAGTTTTTTAGGCTCATGGTCAATTACGTTTTTTACTTTTTTTAACATGTTCTTTAAATTCTACTGAGATGTTCTTCAGACTGTATTTTGGCATTATGTTGGGTTTTGTGTGCTTCTTTAACTTTACTCTAGTTCATCTGTGCCACAATCTATTCTTGGTCTTGTTTTTGATTTCTGTATTAGCCATCAGGTGCTGTTCACGTATGCAGTCGCCTCTTCAGTTGCTTGAAAAATATGCGTGTGATGAACAAACTTGGCTTCACAAAATTCAATCAATCAACCACTTTTCTGCTTCATTTCTTGATCCTAGCCAAATAATCTTTAATTTTGCTCTGTTTTGTATTCCAGTCACCTGTGATTAATAACAAGTCCGGTTTCAGTTTATGACCAGTTTCCCCCTGAACTCCAGCATAGAATCTTTCAGTTTCTTTTTCTTCTACCTCTGGTTGGAGGATAAACTTGGATTATAGTTATATTCATAGGTTTTCCCTGAAGTCTTATGATTCAGTCAGACTTTGCATTCTGTCCTTTGACTGCTTTTGCTGCATCTCTCATCACTATTAACGCTACCCTGTTTCTTCTTAGATTTTCATTTCCTGAGTAAAACACTTTGTAACTATTTTTTAAATTATTTTATTGATTATAAAGAAAAGAACAGAACAAAAAGAAAAAGAAAAACACTACATGATATACATAACATAAGTAATTTCAACAAAAACAAGCTTACATTGTTATTTCTCTCCAATTCCATTACAATCATATACTTATTCAACATATTCTATATCACACTGCTTATATACTTTGGTTACCTATATCTAGATCTCATTCTCATTATACTCATAATAATAATTTCATTCTTAACTCTATACTTTTCAATTACATTTAATCTATTACGATCACTAAATATGATCTTATTACTAAACATATCACATGTTGTAATTATCTGATGCAAAATATCCCTTTCCTGTCCACTTTAGCTCACTCATCCCAAGTATTTCAATGTTTATGTGTTCCCTTTCTTGTTTTATTGTGTCTAATTTCCCCTGGTCCATGCTTCCCACATTCCATTTTCCTATAATACAGCTTCTGATTTTGCTTTCATCTCTGAGCATGTCAGCAGCTGCGTGTCCTTTTGGCTTGAGTCTAGCTGCATCATTAGCCACAGCACTACTTGTCATCCTGTACTGCACCCCAGTAGCTTATTGAGTGCCATCTGACCTCAGAGTTTCATCTGCTGCCACTATCTCTTGTTTCATTTGGGATTATCTCACCTTAGCATTTTTGTGGTAAAAGATATTGAGAAGGGATTTATCATGCCACCTTCTCCACAATACTAACAGGTGTTAGCTGTGATGCCACTGCCATTGTCTCTGAGAGATCCTCCGCCAGTGTCACCACTACTGCTCATGCCTAGTAGCTATTTGGCAAGATTTAGTTTGGCTCCTCAGCAAAAGGCTGTCTGACATGATTGACCCTACTAGCTGCACTGCTGCTATCAGCATAGCCTCTTGCCTCACAGGTAGACACAACCCAAGCACCGTGAAAAGTAGTGCCATTGGTGGGCTGCCAGTTGCTACTACCAAGAAAATTTAATGCTTCTACTGGATCTATCCTGAGATGATTGCAGAAAGCTCACAAGATCTCAAAGGTAGTACCATTGATGGGATAGCAATAAAAGACAGTTGAAATTTTTGACATGCAGAGTTGGCAGTCAGGTAGTAGCTGTTAACAAGTTTATGTTCAACTAAATACCAAATGAATGTATTAATTTCATTTAACTTAGCCATGTTTTTGTGTGTTATTGTCTACATCCATAAATTCCATGATGCACACATTTCTGTCTTTATGAAGGGCCCACACTCCAAACTTTCTGGCCTTCAAGTAAGGGACATCTCTTGCAGTAAGGGACACCTGACAACTAAAGTCATTACAGATATACATATCATACAACTTCAAAGGCAGTAGGGTACTGCATATCAGTTGATGGAGAGCAACAGCAGGATATTTCCTCCTGCTTGAGGGCTTTCCATAGGCATCACAGTGGCTCATCAAAACCAGAATCTGTATTAGATAAGACCTTTTGTTTGAGCAAGTAGGGCTCATATATGAATGTAAAGTCTTTGTCACTATGGGTAGTCTAAGAATGAGCAAAATCGCTCTGATAGACCTGAGAGGCTGAAGTTTAAGGCTAATCTAGCCATACGGCTTTTTTGCTGCAAGATGGAGTCTCCTTAGGCTGCAGCGCAACACACACTTACTTGACATCTTTTGACCCCACGCTATTCTACAGCCGCTAAACCTTTGTCTGCCTTCCCAGGCTTTGCTGTCCTCTCCAACCTCTTTTTACCTCCAACTGTTTTCTAGCCTGCATCTTTTTTCTTCCCCTGCCCCACTGTTCTCCAGCTCTCTAACCACAGCATCCCAATTCTAACCAGCTATCCCCCACGACCAGCAAAATAAATATATGCAGCTCCTCTGGGAGCATCCAACCCCATTGATGTGGCAGGGGCGCTCTACTGGCTGAAAAATAAAAGCTACTTAGAGGGACAGCCTGATGCTGTGGTGCTAAATAGCTATTTTGCTATCAGAGCTTGAATGTTGAACTTTTTTTGTGCTTTCAAAAGTGTTTGCATACCTGTACTGCTCAAGTTACAGGGGGGTTTTTTTAAAAGAAAAAGAACAAAATTGGTCTAATAGATTTCTAGTAATAAGTGTTATACTGATGTAGTCTTATGTGGATTCTCCATGCATAGGAGCACACTAGCACAATCCAACATGTTCCTTAGCACTCAGGTTCAGTATTCCAAGTGTGGTTCCACAATAGATTTGTATGAGGGCACAATGATATTAGCAGTTTTATTTTTGATTCCTTTTCTAATTATACTCAACATGGAATTTGCTTTTTTTGCAGTAGCTGCAGATTGAGCTATTATCCACAGCCCCAAGATCTGTTTCTTGGTCTGTTACTACTTGTTCAGGATTCCATCAATATATATAGAGAGTTGGGGGAGATGTTTTTTGTTTTGGGGGATTTTTTTTTTGCCCCAAAACACATTATTTTACACTTGCATATACTGAACTGCATTTGACAATTTAATGCCTATTTCCACAATTTGAAAGAGGTCACTTTCTTTTTAAGTCTTTCTCCTTTCTTCATTGAAATGTGGAATGAGGTCAGTTCATGTTCCATCACTGTCACGTTGAGAATAAGGTTCAAAGTAGGGTTTGCCACTGTCCCCTTCATTAATGAAACAGTTATGTATCTGCTTTATCACGCACGCAACTCAGTTCTCATCCAGTACATTGTGGATCAACCCACTGAATGGCTTCAAAGTAGACATTTGTGGAATGAAGTCTAGCTAGTTACATAGATGTGAGTTACATAGTTACATAGTGAGTTACATAGATGTTACATACATGTGAGACATATTCTACCTTACCACTAAGAGCTTGAAACAACTAATAAACAATCATTTTTTCTCAGTACAACAATTTTGCTAGTTTTGTTACTCAGAAAATAATATCTTTTACAAGACCATGTACAAGCTTTCTTATCAAAACATACTTTTAATTCTTCATCCCCCAGGTCATAGATCCACTAGTCCACACTGGCTCTCTTAAATTTCACTGGAGGTTATTACAAGCCAGTGCACAGTTACTGCAGTTCCATGGTAAAGTGGTAATCTCTAGCATCCATTCACGTAGTGAGGAAAGCATTTCCTACAGTTGGAGGAAAATGTAGGCTATTTGATAGTTGCTGGAATTTGTCTCACCACATTGGAAGGTACTACAGGTGAACAGTTGAATAAATGAGTTCTTATTTCTGGCAACTCTCCTAAACATGACTTGAACTACAGAAATTGTGTCAAGCAACAAGTAATTCTTATTGTCAGTCTGAGGGTTACACTAGATATGATGTAGGAGATCATCTTTTATTTATTTATTTTTAATTAAAAGAAATGAAGGGAGTGTTGTGGAAGGAATAGTGCTCATGCGTGGTAATTAACCCTTTCTTCTGGTATCACTTCTGTAATGAAAGTCCTCCATGCCAGAGCTCCTGTTAGTATAGTATAAATACCTTTTACCTTGCCTGCCCTGGCAAGGCTAACAGACACTGAGATAATAACAACAGTTTGAAGTGAGAGAACATGGCAAGATTGAGGGCTCTGATCCAAAGGAGGGGGCACAGGTACTTTTAAGTAAAGAAAACAGCATTAGGAAACCAAACTGCAGGCCACCAGCATCATATGTGCATAAGATCCATCCTAGGAAACTTTTCTAATTTGGGTCCCCCTTCCTTTCTTTTTAGTCATTTCCATCAGGCTGCTGGAAAGAGGATTCAACTTGCAGCAGGATATCCAGCTGGAGGAGGTGAGGAGAACAGAAATACATGGGTAATGTACAGTGTTCTTTACACCCTTCTCAGCCAACTTCACACATCTGACAATGTAGACTACTGGCTATGATTGCTCAAATTACAGTCAGCCCTCCACATTTGTGAGTTTGACATTTGTGAATTTGATTATCCATGATGTGTGTGTGCATGCCTGTCCCTCCCCACTTGGACAAACAACAGGGGGAAGACAGGGAAGGATATGGGGATGGAAGGCATGTGCCTTCTGTTCCTGCGCCCTTCTGTGCCTCCCACTGTCTTCTGCTGAGGGAGGAGGGAAGCCATGTGTGTGCCTTCCATCCCTGTGCTTTACCCTGCCTTCCTTTTCTCATTTGTTCCAGTAGGGAAGGAAGGCATATATGTACATGTGCTTTCTATCCCCAAATCCTTCCCTGCCTTCCCCCAGTCATTTGCCCCTGCAAGAAAGGGAGGCATGTTTGCTCCTTCCATCCCCATGTCTTTCCCTGCCTTCCCCCTGTCGTGTGTGAGCAAGGAGGGAAGACATGTGCGTGCTTTCTGTCCTCTTTTCCCTGCCTTCCCTTGTTTGTCCTAGCAGAAGGGCATTTTCTCTCTGCCACAGCTAGTTCCTCTTTTGTTTTGTTTTTTCTTCTTATTCTGCAGTGTTTTCCTCATGCTGAAGAAAAACAGCTATGGGGTATGCAGATAGGCCAACAAGCATGATATAATTTTGGGAAGGGACTGTTTTGCTGTCTTGTCTTGTTTTTCCTCCACAAGCTGTGATGTTGCTTTTGACTCCTCATAAATGGATTCCATCTTCTGGTGCTGGAGAAATCTGTAGCCCAGAGGATGAGGTTCTGTGGCAATACATAAGTACCTGAAAAAATAGGCTGAGATCCTGCATGGGAGCTCTGGCTCCAATGGCAAAGCTGTGATCCATCTCTATCAGTTCATCTCCCCACAACCTCACTGTAGAAGTCAGTGAGCTGTGAAGTTCTAAGGTGCTGATAAGCAAGGCAGCCCAGCACCTCCTTGCTATCAAGCTATGGTACTTCCTTGTCTGAATTGCCTTCCCATTCTGTCCCCTCCCTCAATCTCAGTGAGCAGCATCAGCAGCCCTCTACCCCACCTCAGGCTTGATAGCTACTGTGACAGCGGAAGACAGGGAACCGTGCAGGTGGAGCATTAATGCTGTACCTGCTTGATGGGAAAGAAGAATAGTGGAGATCAACAACAGGCTCCAAAAATGGTGCCGCCAAGAGTAATTCGGGTTTTTGGATCACGGTCTCCATTTCCACGAAGATGGTCTTCTGGCAAGGATGGCCTGCACCTCACAACTGTCGGCCGGAATGTTTTTGCTAACAGTCTTGCAAAACGGATCAGGAGGTCTTTAAACTGAGTTTGACTGAGGAAGGAGACAGTATTATTCTGGGCAAAGATTCAGTGAGTGCTGCAAAAAATAGCCCAAATGATAAAGATAGGGCAGGCCAAGTAGAACTAGAGACCAACAGGGGGAGGGGAAGTAACTTTAGTACAGGTAGGGCACATGGTCTCAAGTGTCTCTACACTAATGCACAGAGCATGGGCTATAAGCAAGAGGAACTCCAACTCTTAATACAACAAAATAAATATGATTTAGAAGGCATCACTGAAACCTGGTGGGATGAGTCTCATGATTGGAATGTAGGAATAGCAGGGTATAACCTATTTCACAGAAATAGACCAAACAAGAAGGGAGGAGAAGTAGCTTTATATGTCAAGGATGTTTTCACCTGTGAAGAAATCCATGATTTAAATCTGGGAAGCCAAGTCGAGAGCATCTGGGTAAGAAGGGAGCAAGAAACAATAGGGATGTGATTGTGAGGATTTGCAGCAGCCCTCCAGGCCAGCCTGAGGACTTGGATGATGTCTTCCTGGAGCAGATGACCGCACATTCAGAAAGGAGAGATGCAGTAGTAATGGGAGATTTCAATTATCCTGATATTTGTTGGCAGTCGAACTCTGCCAAGACCGCAAGTCCAACAGGTTCCTCACTTGCCTTGCAGACAGTTTCATGGTCCAGAAGGTGGAAGAGACGACAAGGGGATCGGCTATTTTAGATCTGATCCTGACCAACAGGGATGACCTTGTTGATGAGGTGGTGGGATCTTTAGTGGGGAGTGACCATGCTCTTTTGGAGTTTGTCATTCAGTGGGAAGGAGAAGCCAAGTGTAGCCAGACATGCATCCTAAACTTTAAGAAAGCTGATTTCTCTAAACTTAGGGAGTTACTTACTGAAATCCTGTGATCAAGAACACTAAAAGAGAAAGGAGTTCATGACGGATGGGAGTTTCTTAAAAGTGAGATACTGAAGGCACAATTGAAAACTGTGCCAATAAGGAGGAAAAATGGCAGGTGTCTAAAGAAACCGGATTGGTTGACGAAAGAACTCTCAGCTGAGCTAAGTGCTAAAAGAAACATGTACAGGAAATAGAAGAATGGTGAAAGCACCAAAGAGGGATTCAAGCAAATAGCCGTGAGATGTAGGGAGAAGGTCAGAAAAGCTAAAGTACAGAATGAACTCAGGCTTGCCAGAGACATTAAAAACAATAAAAAGGGCTTTTTTAGATACATCCACAGCAAAAGGAAAAACAAGGAAAGGATAGGATCACTGCGTGGAGAAGATGGCCAATTACTAATGAGGGGAAGAGAGAAGACAGTTTCTTGCTTGTCTTGCAGACAACTTTATGGTCCAGAAGGTGGAAGAGGCGACAAGGGGATCAAATATTCTAGATCTGATCCTGACCAACAGGGATGACCTTGTTAATGAGGTAGAAGTGGTTGGATCTTTAGGGGGGAGTGACCATGCCCTGTTGGAATTTGGCATTCAGTGGGAAGGAGAAGATAAGGGTAGCCAAACACTCATCTTAGATTTTAAAAAAGTGGACTTCTGTAAACTTAGGGAGCTGCTGGCTGGAATTTTGTGGTCAAGAATAGTGAAAGAGAAAGGAGTTCAGGAGGCATGGGAGTTCCTTAAAAAGGAGATATTGAAGGCATAGTCTAAAACTGTGCCAATAAGGAGGAAAAATGGAAGGCATCTGAAGAAACCAGAATGGTTGACTAAAGAACTCTCAGCTGAGCTAAGTGTTAAAAGAAACATGTATAGGAAATGGAAGAAGGGGGAAACCACCAAAGAAGAATTTAATCAAGTGGCCTGGAGATGTAGGGAGGAGGTCAGAAAGACTAAAGCACAGAATGAACTTAGGCTGGCCAGAGACATTAAAAACAATAAAAAGGGCTTTTTTAAATACGTCCGCAGCAAAAGGAAAAAGAAGGAGACGATAGGGTCGCTGCACAGAGAAGATGGTAAATTACTCAACAGGGGGAAGAGAAAAAGCAGAACTACTTAACACCTTCTTTGTCTCAGTTTTTTCCCAGAAGGATACAAGCACTCAACCTGGTGGTTGGGGAGCAGGTGAGGAAGCAGGGGAAATGAGGCACGTAATAGGTAGTGAGGTGGTACACGAATACCTGTCCATACTGGATGAATTCAAGTCTCCAGGGCCAGAAGAAATGCATCCTAGGATATTAAAAGAACTGGCAGAGGTCATTTTGGAACCGCTTGCTATAATCTTTGAGAACTCTTGGAGGACAGGAGAAGTTTCAGCAGACTGGAAGAGAACAAATGTCCCCATCTTCAAGAAGGGAAAAAAAGAGGACCCAAATAACTATCGCCCAGTCAGCCTGACGTGAATACCCAGAAAGATCCTGGACCAGATCATTAAGCAGTCAGTTGCTAATCACTTAGAAAGCAAGGTGGTAATCACGAGAAGTCAACATGGATTTCTCAAAAATAAGTCATGCCAGACTAATCTTATCTCTTTTTATGATAGAGTTACTAGCTTGATAGATGAAGGGAATGCTGTGGATGTAGCATATCTCGATTCCAGTAAGGCCTTTGACAAAGTTCCCCATGACATTCTTGCAAAGAAACTAGTAAAATGCGGGCTGGACAGGGCTACTGTTAGTTGGATTTGTAATTGGTTGACCGACCGAACCCAAAGAGTGATCACGAATGGCTGCTTTTCATCCAGGATAGAAGTGACTAGTGGGGTGCCACAGGGTTCTGTCCTGGGCCCAGTGCTGTTCAATATTTTTATCAATGACTTGGATAAAGGAATAGAGGGCATGCTCATCAAATTTGCAGATGACACCAAATTGGAAGGGGTTGCTAATACGCCAGAGGACAGGATCAAAATTCAAAAGGACCTGATAGATCGGAGAGCTAGACCAAGGCTAACAAAATGAAATTCAACATAGATAAGTGTAAGGTCCTGCACTTAGATAGAAAAAATGAAATACAGAAGTATAGGATGGGGGACAAGTGACTGGATAGCAGTACATGTGAAAGGGATCTAGGAGTCTTCATAGACCACAAGCTGAACATGAGTCAGCAGTGTGATGCGGCAGCCAAGAAAGCCAATGCAATTCTCGGTTGCATCAACAGGAGTATGGTGTCTAGATCGAGGGAGGTACTGGTACCACTCTACTCTGCTTTGGTTAGACCTCATCTTGAATACTGTGTCCAGTTCTGGGCACCCCAATTCAAGAAGGACATGGTCAAGCTGGAGCAAGTCCAGAGAAGGGCGACCAAAATGGTGAAAGGCCTGGAAGCCATGCCCTATGAGGATAGACATAGAGAGCTGGGTATGTTTAGTCTGCAGAAGAGAAGGTTAAGAGGGGACATGATAGCCATGTTTAAATATTTGAAGGGATGCCATGTAGAGGAAGGAGAGGGCTTGTTTTCTGCTTCTCCAGAGACCAGGACAAGGAGCAATGGATTCAAGCTGCAGGAAAGGAGATTCCACCTGAACCTCAGGAAGAACTTCCTGACAGTCAGGGCTGTCCGGCAGTGGAATATGCTTCCTCAGAGTGTAGTGGAGTCTCCTTCCTTGGAGGTTTTTAAGCAGAGGCTAGATGGCCATCTGTTGGGAATGCTTTGAGGGTGTTCCTGCATAGTAGGGGATTGGACTGGGTGGCCCGTGTGGTCTCTTCCAACTCTACATTTCTATGATTCTATGATTCTAAGATCCTAGAGCAGATCATTTAACAGTCAGTTTGTAATTACTTAGAAAGCAATGCTGTAATCATTAAAAGTCAACATGGATTTCTCAGAAATAAGTCATGCCAGACTAATCTTACCTCTTTTTATGATAGGGTTACAAGCTTGATAGATGAAGAGAATGCTGTAGACATAGCATATCTTGAGTTCAGTAAGGTCTTTGACAAAGTTCCCCGTGACAATCTTGCAAAGAAGCTAGAATGTGGGCTGGGCAGGGTTACAGTTAGGTGGATTTGTAATTGGTTGACCGACTGAACCCAGAGGGTGATCACCAATGGCTGCATTTCATCCTGGAGAGAGGTGGCTAGTGGGGTGCCACAGGGTTCTGTCCTGGGCCCAGTGCTATTCAATATCTTCATTAATGACTTGGATGAAGGAGTAGAGGGCATGCTGATCAAATTTGCAGATGACACCAAATTGGGAGGGGTTGCTAATATCCCAGAGGACAGGATCAAATTTCAAAATGACCTTGACAGATGGGAATGCTGGGCCAAACCTAATAAAATGAATTTCAACAGAAACAAATGCAAGGTCCTACACTTCGGCAGAAAAAATGGAATCCACAAATATAGGATGGGGGACGCGTGGCTGGATAGCAGTACGTGTGAAAGGGATCTATGAGTCTTGGTAGATCACAAGCTGAACGTGAGTCAGCAGTGTGATGCGGCAGCCAAGAAAGCCAACGCAATTCTTGGTTGCATCAATAGGAGTATAGCGTTTAGACTGAGTGAGGTAATGGTACCACTCTATTCTGCTTTAGTTAGGCCTCATTTGGAATAATGTGTCCAGTTCTGGCCACCTCAATTCAAGAAGGATATCGTCAAGCCAGAGTGTGTCCAGAGGAGGGCGACCAAAATGGTGAAGGGTCTGGAAGCCATGCCCTATGAGGAATGGCTTAGAGAGCTGGGTATGTTTAGTCGGCTGAAGAGAAGGTTAAGAGGGGACATGATAGCCATGTTTAAGTATTTGAAGGGATGTCATGTTGAGGAGGGAGAAGGCTTGTTTTCCGCTGCCCCAGAGACTAAAACAAGGAGCAATGGATTCAAACTGCAGGAAAGGAGATTCCACCTGAACCTCAGGAAGAACTTCCTGATGGTCAGAGCTGTCCAGCAGTGGAATATGCTCCCTCAGAGTGTGGTAGAGTCTCCTTCTTTGGAGGTTTTTAAGCAGAGGCTGGATGGCCATCTGTTGAGAATGCTTAAATGTGTGTTCCTGCATAACAGGGGGTTGGATTGGATGGCCCCTGGGGTCTTTTCCAACTCTATGATTCTATGATGTAGGATCTAGACCACTGCATGCTGCTACAAACAGAAGCATCATTGAAAAGCAAAGTAAGAAGCTCTAAGATCATGTATTGGAGAATGCAGAGCGTAACAGGTCTGTGCAGCACCTCCCATGACTATCAAAAGGTATTTCCATAACCATTTACTGGCCAGAGAGAGTGGAGAGGTGATCAGATAGTGCACATCCAAGTTGTAGCTCTGCAGCCACTGAAAGAGAAATTAGGTTGCTGCCTCTGGTCTTCAGTGGCCAAAAGGAGAATCGCCTGCTCACCTCCTTCCAAGTACATAAATTGCCATGGCAGCTTCCCTGTGGCTTGAAAACTGCCTTGGAAGTAGCAGGGTGTGGTATTGTGTGAGGAGCTAATGGATAGCTTCTTTTACAATTTCCAAAATAAGACATGCATGTGTGTAACCCTAAGTTATGTGTGTGTGTGTCACCAACAGGATTCCAGCCAGTGCCTTATTTTCAGGGCTGTTCTATTAATAGAAAAACTATGTGTGCATTCTTTAAAAACGGGTACAATTCATCATGCAGGATTTCTTTTATTATTTGATAGCCCTAATAGAAATTTAAATGGAGAGAACTGTTAAGAAGTTTCCAGCCATAGTGCTATTACACAAATAACAATGACAACTTCTAAGAGGAGCTGAACGCAAATGTTAATGTCATAATGAAGGTGAAAGAAGAATTAGAGTCAAGGAAAATTCTGAGGTGCAGATAGTCAAAATGAAGGTCTATAGAGGGGACAGGCAGCAGTGAAAAATAGAACTGGCTTCTAGAATCCATCACAAGAATACTCATATCACAAAGCCATTAATGGATGCTGGTTTTACAAATGTAAGCATTTGTCTGTTAAGGAAAGGGCAGAAATTATCAGCTGTCTGTAAATCAGTGAGTTTGTATAACCATGATATCTTCAGTATCCAAGCACCAGCTCCATATCTGTAGTGAATGTGTTGCATTTTCTGGCCTTGTAACTGTGAAGCAGAAGGTTGTGGGACAAAAAAAAAAAACATGCTATGGGCAATCATAAATTTTGTATCCAAAATTTTCAACTTTTCAAAACATATTTCTAATTGTCTTGATTATTAGAAGAGATCAACGAAATGGAGTGAGAAGGGTTGGATTAGAAAACTAATTTTCAATTCCCTTTTGTGATTTCCTTTTCTCACTTTCATTGGTACTGTCTTTCCACACTCATGCTCTCTGTGTTCTCCTGTTCTTCATTTTTCTACATTTCTTAAAATATAATATATTTATGCAAAATAAAGTAACATACATTTTGGGTTTTCTTGGAGCAGGATTTGCTCCAGTTCTGTCAGACTAATCAGAGATCTTTGGTAAACAGCAACTTCCAAGCCTTGCCACAGATTCTTGATCTGTGCTTTAATTGGGCCCTTCTAAGACATTCCCGTTCTTGTTTTTAAATGACACCAGTGTTATTCTGGGCTTGAATTTAGAGTCATCGTCCTCCTGGAAGCAGAGCTGTCAGCTCAGTCCCAGATCACTTGCAGACTAAAACAGGTTTTCCTCTAGAATTCCCTAGTATTTGGATCCATGCATCTTGCCTTCAGTCCTGACCAGTTTTCTAGTCCCTGCCAAGGAAAAGCATCCTAACAACATCATGCTGCCACCACTATCCATCATAGTGGGGATAGTTCTCAGGCCAGTGAGCACAGTTGGCTTTGCACTACGCATAACATTTTGTGCCAAGACCAAAAAATTCAGTTTTGGTCTCGTTGGACCAGAGAACCTTTCCCTGAATGTATGATGTATCTTCCACATGCCTTTTTGTGAACTCCCAATGAGCTTCAGTATGGCTTTGTTTTAGCAATAGCTTTCTTGTTGCCACTGTCCCATAAAAGCGTGCTTTGTGGAGTATCTGGAGTGATAGTTGTTGCATGGATGTTTCTCCCATCTGAGCTACACGTCTCTCCAGCTCTTCAAAGTTACCATTAGCCTTTCAGTTGCTTCTCTGATCAGTGTCCTCTTTACTTTGTCAAGTTAGTTTTGGCGGATAGCCTTCTTTAGGTAGAGTCACAGTTCAGCCATTTTCTTTCATTTTGTAAGAATGGATTTGACAGTGCTCAAGAGGGTAGTCATAAATTGAATTTTTTATGAACCAGCATTGCGTGGTGCAACATCTTTATTCTTACTTGTTTTGATAGCCCCTTGGTTTTAATTATTTTGTTTGTGAAGATATGGTCTCCAGCAAACTGTGGGACCTTCCAGAAAGAGCTGTATTTAATCTGAGATCACAGGGCACTGGAATTGCATACAAATAGACTCCACCCAGTGACTTATGTGGCTTCTGGAAGCAGTGGGTTGCACCAGAGCATATTCAAGCATGTCAGAGGGGCTGAATACTTATGCAATGAAGAAGTGCCAATGTATTTTTGTTTACTTAACTTCTGTGCCTCAATAAAAATATTTTACACTTTTGCTGTGGCATCTTATGCACATCAACTGTTAACAATGCCAATTAAATTCATTTCACTTTTAGACTGTAACACAATAAAATGTGGAAAAGACGAAGGGAGTTATTATTTTTACAAGCCACGTGACCCATAGATGTAGCTATTTCTTTTGGTGGCAAATCTTTTCCATCACTAATCCATGAGGACTGTCTATCTTTAAGGAGTTTAAAATATTTGGCTGGCATCCTGTTAGTTAAAATGTCCTAAGTCATTCCAACTGTTGTAAACTCTAATTTGCAGTTGTGGCACTATTGCTATGAATGCAGATGGATGGGGAGTTAAAATCTAGCTACGACATCATGGCTGCATCTTTGTTGCAGAATCTTGGTCTTCAGTAGTAGCCTGCTTTGCATGGAAGGTCCCGCATGATTCATTCCCTGAAAATGACCCAAGAAAGACTGCTGTTTAAGAACCTGGAGAACTATTTCTAGTCAGCAGAGACCAGGGGTAGGTAAAAACCACCTGCCAGATGCTTTCCAACTATATTTTCCAGCATTTCTCCCAATGATCCACTGCCTAGTGCTGTAGGCATTGCAGCAGTATCTAGAAAGCCACAAGTTGTGCACTCCTGCTGTAGATGGTAGCAAGCTAGATAGACAAATCATGTGTCTTTGCGCAAGGCAGTTTCCTCCTAATGAGAGACCTTCAGAAAAAGTCATCCAAGTTGGCTTTTTCAGGAGGTTATTCCATAGATTGTCAAAATCTCTCTATGGTGAAATAATACTGATTCCTCCCCCATTTCATTCACATGTGTGTGGCCCACATTCTTGGAATGCTTCTACAGCCTTATCCTTCTGTGAAAATGCTGAATATTTAATTGAACCTGAATTGGCTACTAACAATCAACTTGATGTGTTTTACAGCCTGGTGAAGCAAAGTCAGAGTGAAGATGAGGCTAATGTGACATTAATATGGATGGGTGAAGAGCTCCACATCTGTGTACGCAACCCTATTGATCCTGGCACTGAATTGTTGTCTTGGTTAGGAGAGCCGCAGGCCAATCCAGTTTGCCTAGAAACAAAAACACCAGCGACTGCATCAGATGAGGGACTTGTAACAGAGCAGAGAAAGCTACAGGAGCCGATAGCAGTGGCCGTGACAAAGACCACAGATGTAGAAGTAGAGGTTGCGGTGCAACCAAGAAATGCTTCCATAAATGGAATTGCAGTAAATTCCATTGCAGGTACTGTATCTGGAATCCTAAAAAGCCTGTCAGAAAAGGGACTATAATTTGTATTCTAGATAAACAAGGAAATACTGTCTTTGAAAATGGACTTTGCAGACTTCTAATGGTAGCGCATAAATTCCTTTAACAAGAAATTCCGTGGCCACAATTATGCTTCAGAACTCTGTTCAGAAGTTTTGTCTAATGTTGAATCTAAATTTAGGCTATCATGGTAACCTTTCACATTGAGAATTTAGATTCTCTATGCTATTTATAAGTAAGCAAAACACTCTACTGTTTATAAGCAAGCAATGAGAAAAAGCAGAAAATAAACAAAATCTAACTGCTTTTATAAATCTTTGAAGTTGGAAGCAGTTGTATTTCCATTCAAAAGCTACTGTGGTAGAGGTCATTGAAACTTCCCCATCCCATGGAACCAGCAGTATGTTCGGAAAGCATGCTCGCCATTGTTGGGTATAAACTATGCAGTCTCATTGACTTTTGACACCAACACATTGACTTCCAGACTCTGATTTCAAAGAGATGGGGAACTGGACCTGAAAAAAATTAAGGCTTGCCTAGAACCACTTTGCAAGTTCAGGGCTAAGCAGAAGTTTAACACGTGCCATTTTCCAGACTTCTGTCCGTTGACTTATATTTTGCTCAGCAGTGCTGGCCAGTGCTGTGCTTATGAATAGTGCCTTGCTGTTTTATCACAATGCTGGCAGAGGCCATATCTTTGAGAAGTACACCTCATGAATCAGAATGTTTCTTGTTCATGCCAGATGCCAATGGTATGTCTACACTGCAAAAGAAGGCTTACTTAAATGATCATTGCTTCCTTGAAAGAACCATGGAAATGATGGCTTAGTGAAATGCAAATGCCCTAGCATCACTTACCACCTCAAGGAACTCAAATTCCCAAGGTTCTCAGACAGTTTTAACTATGTGTATAGATAGATATGCCTTGCCTACACTATACATATGTCTGTGTAGTGTGTCCTGATATAAGCTAAGTGCTCATATTATGTGTTGTTCACAGATTATTTTTCTTCCTGTTTTGTTGTGATTATCTGCAAATCCATACACAGCAGAGATTGCATCCCTGACCTTATCAGATATATGGCCACTTAGTTCCTTGATGCTGAAACTCATATTGGCATTTCTTCACTTTCTCATGCACACACATATACAGAAATGCATCTCCTTTTATGCTATTCTATATCTGTGTGCCATTCTTTAAAAATTTTCTTGGATGAAAGAAGAAGTCAGGCTCACTCTGTTTGTGGCAATTAAAGGAAAATACTGGGTATCATTACCACAGATGTGAAATTAAATTGCTTCACAGTGGCTGTTACTGGTTTTTCTTTAAAAAAAATGCACAAAACCACAACTCTTGTGAAAGGTGGAGTACATTGCAACACTCCTTTTAAACTTTTCTGTAACCTCATTTTAAATTATGCTACAATTTCTTTCATGGTCCCAGAGGGTATATATGTATGAAAAGGTTGTTGGAAACATGGATTTTCAGATGATAGACCCACACCTGCAGACCATGCTGGTTAGGGGGATTCTGGGAGTTGTCAAAAAAAAACTTTTGCAAGTTCTGAGAAACTCTGCTTCCGAATAGAGCAGCCATGCAGAATCAGCTTTAGCAGATGCTAAAGCAGTCTTCCAACAGTCCTAAAACTTTAGAGCAGTGGTTCTCAACCTGTGGGTCCCCAGATGTTTGTGGACTTCAGCTCCCAGAAGCCCCAGCCACTATGGTCAATGCTCAGGGCTTCTGGGAACTGAAGTCCACAAACATCTGGGGACCCACAGGTTGAGAACCACTGCTTTAGGGCATTAGTAATTCAAGTAGAATGTCCTAGCTAAGTCTGTTTGTTTTCTCATTCTCAGAACTATTGCTTTGGTCATTGAGGGCACTCTTTAAATCTCAACACTGAGTCAGATGTCTCTTGCACATGATGAGTGCAGAGGGTGGGGAGGGGAGACAGTTCCTGGTAACAAAGAGGTTTTCTTTTGAAGTATCAATAATTACCTTATTGGCCTGCTAAGGGAATTAACAGTTACTCATTCAAATCTGCAGGTGCTCCTGATACACCCAAGGTTGTGGAGCAGATAGCAAGATCTCCTTCTGTTGCTGAACTAGATAAAAACCTGTTGGATAAGCGTCCCCTTGGACTGGGTGACAGTTGCAAGAAAAGGAAAGAAAACTGGGCCCTGCCATGTGAATTGGGGGAGGCCAACCCACAGAGTGAAAAGAGCCAGCACTTTGTGAGTTGCCCCACAGAGGAGGGAGAAGAGGAAAATGGAGGCAGAAAGGATGCTGTGCCAGATTCTCAGACTGATCAATTGAATAAGACCTTGACAGAGGGAAAACTGAGTACAGCTTATTCACAGCCATCCCTATGCAATGTAGTTTGCACTGACACTCATTTAGCTGAGAAGCCTCAGTTGTTGAAGAGCCAATCTTTTACTGAAGAAGGCTCCAGCGTTGCTGGCATGTCCACACCCAAAGTCAAAGGAAGGAGGCAGGAGGAAAATCCAAAACTGGAAGAACAGTTTCATTGTGAAATGATTGCCACTCCACAACTGAAGGAGACAGGCAGTAAGCGACGGCACCGGTGTGAAGAATGTGGTAAAGCCTTCCTGCAGCTTTGTCACCTGAAAAAGCATCACTTTGTACACACTAATCATAAACCATTTCTGTGCACAGAGTGTGGCAAGAGCTATAGCTCAGAAGAAAGCTTCAAAGCCCACATATTGGGCCACCGTGGGGTACGGCCCTTCGCCTGCCCCCAGTGCCACAAAACCTATGGCACTAAGCGTGACCTTCAAGAACACCAGGTCCTGCACACGGGCCAGCGCCCTTTTGCATGTCCTGATTGTGGGAAATCCTTTGCCCGCCGACCTTCTCTTCGCATCCATCGTAAAACACACCAGGCCAAGGAGCCCAGTCCTTCTACCTCAGCTACCTGCCAGTGTGTGATATGTGGGCGGCACCTGGCCAACCCTGGCTCACTACGCAACCATATGCGACTGCACACAGGTGAGCGACCCTATGCTTGTCCCTATTGCCCCAAGTCTTTCCGCCAGCAAGGCAATCTGCGGGGGCATCTCCGTCTGCACACAGGGGAACGTCCTTACTGTTGCCACTTCTGTGGAGATGCCTTCCCACAACGCCCTGAGCTGCGCCGCCACCTGATTTCCCACACAGGTGAGGCTCACCTGTGCACAGTGTGTGGGAAGGCCCTGCGGGATCCTCACACCTTGAGGGCTCACGAGCGTCTGCATACGGGCGAGCGGCCTTTTCGCTGCCATCTCTGTCCCAAATCCTATCCTCTAGCCACAAAGCTGCGGCGCCACCAAAAAACCCATCATGGTGACAAGCCTCACCAGTGCAACATTTGTGGTATGAGCTATGCCCTCCCCCAGAGCCTCCGACGCCATCAGCTGGAGCACAAGAGCAAACTAGGCAATGATCCACCCCAGTCTGGTGGGAAGAACTGCCAGGAGGTGCCAGCTTCAGAGCAGGCTGCGGTGCTGGTCATGCACTCGGTAGATGTTGCAGTGCCCAGGCACAAAGCCGAATTCCTTGTCGCTAGCAATGGGCGCTATGTCACTGCACAGCAGAGCTTTGCCAGACGAAAGGATATCATGGATATTGCACTCTCAGACACTGAGGAAGAATGCATAATTGTGCAGGAGCAGAGCTCTTCAGGGGACATGTTCATTATCCAAGAAGGCGTTGGTTTTAGCACAGTGGCTGAGGTGATTGAGGTTGAGGTAGGGACATGATTGCCTGTCATCTTTTTATGCGTAAGATTCAAAGCACTTGGATGTTTGAATACACTTATTCTGTGCCTATTCAGAAGCAATATGGGGGTCAAGAAATGCATATTGGGTCATTTAAAATCATTGAAGACCTGAAAGGGAACAGGAAACTTTTGTTTGCCCGAGACTGCCTGATTCCCAAAGCCTGTAAGACTGGG
The DNA here is from genome assembly GCA_948472985.1 of Iguana delicatissima. Classification (NCBI taxonomy): domain Eukaryota; kingdom Metazoa; phylum Chordata; class Lepidosauria; order Squamata; family Iguanidae; genus Iguana; species Iguana delicatissima. Next base: position 24,428 of record CAOKZL010004019.1, read on the forward strand.
TAATAGGCTTTGCCTAATAGGCCTGAGATTTTTCTCAAGAGTTTTCAAATTAACATAATGTCAGGACTGTTCTGGGTCTGTTTGTATGTAGCACAAGATGTGACAGCTCTCAAGAGACCCACATTGCACTGGTAAACCATGAAGACTTTTCAGTATCAACTGTGTATTTTTATACTAATTGTATCCCTCCTTGTAAAGTGACTGGTGCTACAATGGAAACAATCTGTACCATGTAGCCAAATTATGTAACTGTTAATTGCAACTGTGATATGGCGTCTTGACTACGTGGTAGCATTGGTTTGACATTTACAAAAACAGCGCATGGATTGTGCCTCAGTCAACCCATACTGCATTGGTAGGAATTGTAGATCAGGATGACTAAAGTACAGAAGTTTGATTTTAAAACCAGCTTATCATTGGAGATGGTAAGAGAGCACTTCTTGCTCTACTGTCTTATGCTGAAGTAAAAAAGTTGTAACTGCTGTTTGCTGTTTTCCCACTAACCACTAAATCTTTCTGGCACTTCTCCAGCTGATGAAAGCTCAGGTTTTTCTTTATCAAATAAGTCTAAATAGGCTGCGAAGAATGATATTTGAATGTTGGGTAGCTGTTTTCCGGATGACCCTGTCTTTCAAGTAAAGTTAAACAGAGGTGTTTTGGCCCAGTAAGGAGACAAAGGTTTGTGTTTTACTTCTGGTTCCTTTTAGAGTCTGAGGATTATTATCAGAGCAGGATAAGCAAAAAAGAAGCTCATATTCACCAATATGGGGATAGTATGTTCAATCAGCTGTTGCATATGACACATCTTTTGTTGGGTTTGACCACTTCACACTGCAGGTGAGAGAAAATCACAATGTTAAATTTCATTCATGTGGCATTAAATTAATGGCAAAGAGAGCTTTACTATGTCTCTATACTTCATAGCAGAGAACTGAAGAATGATAAACCTGGACTGTTCTTATTTTTACTGGGTATCTTGTCATACTGGAAAGACAACAGCGTACAATTCCTCACTATTTTGTTTCAAAAGCTATTTTTCTTTCTGACATTGTGGATTTGAGTACAGCGAGATGGTGCGGTGTCATTTTCACCCAAGATATTTGATTCCTGTGCCTGTAGGTCACAGTGGTACAGCATAATGGTAGATATGGCAAGTCACTCTGCTGGCTTGTAAGTTTTCTTTTTTTAGAAACAACACTTGGAGAGATGTGTGTGTGCAAAACATTTGAGGATGGTTGTAGCAATGGCTCATATAACTGCACATGAATGACATTGGCTTACAATATTAAATGCACACTCCTGTGCTTAATAAAGTCTGTACAGTCAAGTTTAAAGTTGCCTTCTTTATCAAAAGAAGCAAATCATAACATTCAGTCTGCTTGTCCTATTGCTCAGGCATAGAACAGCCTTTTTTCCTTGACACAGTCTTGTCTTTGTAGTTGATCCATCATACCAAAAAGTATAAATACATGGGCTTCTGTTTATTGATGGGCCTGACTCTGTCCATCTGGTTTGTTCTGTTGTGCTCATATTGTGGCCTGTCCTCTAGCTATGCTGTGTTGCCAAGACTGCAACTTATGGATAGTTATGTTTGCCCATTAATTTGAGTTAACATTAGATGGGACATGTTATCATTTATAATTTCGGTAGGATGTTGCCCTGTGTCTACAATACTTCATAGTAACTGGTATTTCCAGCAACTGTGTAGTGGTAAGTACTTCATGTTTTTAGCAGGTGGAGATTTAAGGCCAAAAGAGCCAGACTTGCCCAAGGTCTCTATGAAAGCATATGGCTGGGATGAGATAATGATCCTGTGTGTCTCTGGTCCAGTGCAGTTTCAGCATTCCCCTTTGCAGTTTTGCTATTGCCAGAAAATACATTAGAGTGGTCAGTTCAATGATTAGCATTGACTGCTATCAGCTGGATGGCTGCCAATGTCCATTTACCATATCTTTGCTTCTTTTACTCTTATGAAGGGACAGTTGGTAGCTTCTAGCTACATAACAAGAGTTTGACTTTGTTTAAACTGAGGCCAGGAAGACAAGAGGCATACCTACAGGAGGTCCATGCTGATATTTGTCACAGCACATCCAGCTACAGGAAGAGAGGTAGAGACATCTCCTGTCTCCTTGACTCTCCAGCAACCTGAATATGGTTGTGTTTGGGGACTGTGCTGCTCAGAAGGTAGGTTTTGAGGAAACTTTCCATCACTGTATGTCCAGTGACCATAAAAGTCCATTTCAATGGTGTAAGGCAAACTTACAACATTGTAATTACTGAACAGGATGCCTATGGCTAGTGTCTTGTTAGTGGCATATATATGGATATTTTTCCTTTATACCTGTATATCTCCCCCCCTTTTTTTTGGTTGCTGCAAAGGTTAGTATTCCTTTCTTCCCTCCTCAGTGCCCATGCTCATGCTCCTCACCAAGACTTACTCTACATCTCTGAAACACCCCCTTATGCATGACTATTCTGTGCTTCCTGGGGTGGGGCGGCAGGCATGGTCAGAGAAGCATCTGGCTGTGTTTCTGCAGTTAGACACAAAATGATTACAGCAGTGTTGGGATCTGTGGAGGACCACTGTGGATCTCAGTTCTGCTGTTAGCAGTTTGCATCTAGCTATAGGCATGTAGTCAGATGCTTCTCCAATCCTGCCAGCTCCCACAAGGCATGGAATGCCCATGAAGGAAGAGCTTCAGAGGCTGTATGGTAATTCCTGGGTATAGGGCTCAGCCTAGCGTGGGTCAGCATGTGGAATTGTTAGAACATGGTTTGCCATACAGGATTGTAGTCCATCTCTGTAACAATCATGTCTAGAACTTTGTTTTGAAAAAATAACTAGATGTAACATTGTTGACTGCTGTACCCTATCATACATTTACAGTTAGTGATTATGTTATAAGCACTTGTCTGTGGCTCCTTTTTGAAACAGTAAAATTTGGAGTAGCAGTTTATGGTCACAGCTGTTGGTTTTTTGTGTTTGTTCCAGGAAACTAGTCCATGTTTTGCCTATATCAAATATTGACACAATTTCAAAGTGACCTCACTGAAGCCAAACTAGAAAAGCAATGCATGTTTCAAAAATCTTTTCCAATCAAGCTTGCTGTGGTGGCAAACACTCTCTTCATCCATTTGATGGCAGCGCTCTTTCTCATAGACTGATCTGAGGTAGCAAAATGCATGTTATAGATAGTTTGAAAATAGGATTTTGTGATTTTTTTAAAAACAAATTGGTTAAATGAAAAAAGAAAACTCTACTATGGAGAGTAATTTTGGAAAGATTGCCAGATTGTAGTGCTGGGATATTAGCACAGTAATTGCCATGGTAATTGCTATCCCTGATTTGTACAGGGAATCCTGGTATTCAGTACAAGTTCTGCTGTTGGAAGAAAAGAGTATTTCACCTACACAAATGTCTGTGTCCTGGTGTTCATCTGTTGACATGTTGCAGCTGGATGGAGTCCAGCCCTCAGCTTCCAATCCACAGTCTATTCAAGCAGACAGGAAAGTAGTAAGCAGTTCTAGAGCAGCCTACGACCCTCACCTTCATGTGGATTCTACCCAGATCACATGCAGCCCTCAACCCAGTTACAAAAGGCTTCTGCAAGTGATCAGCTCAAGTCTGCAAGAGCAATCTGTCCCTTCTCCAACAGCTCACAAAGTAGAAAGAAGGGGAGAAAATAGTATATAAAGAGGGTGAAAGGAAGTTCTGTATGAAGACATGAAGAGACAGATGGGGATATGTCTTGCCCCAGAAGTGGGTGTAGTTGCAGGCCTCCCCTTCAGTGCTGAACACTGATGTCTCTGGATCATTCAAAAATCATTCAGATTCCACAAACCTCTGGGAGCAGATCATCTTAATGGTCTCCTACACCTACAGGAAAGATCTGCTTCCACCTAAATTTCACAAGGGAGTGATCTGCCATGATGATAGGGTTATTGATAGCCTCCCATCAGATCATCCTCTGTTTGCCAGCAGCAAAAAATAGTTCCAGATTATGTGCTACTATATGTTGGACCAACAATGTATTGAGTGTCTTGTTCTGAAACTGGGTGTTTTTCCAGGCCTCCCCAAAGAACCATTCTGTGCTAGACACTGACATGTGTTATTGCTGTAGCATATACTTTTTCGATAAATCATGAAGCAGACAGTATGCAGGAGAAGCATCCCAGACCTTTTGTTGATGGAATCCAGCACCTTTCACGGCCAATGGTGGAATTGGGTCTGCGCATGGGCTACCCAGACTTAGCCCTTCATCCAGCAATCAAATCCGATTCCTATAGCTGGATATATAGGACACCTCGGTCAGTGTGCAGACCCTCCCAGACCAAGGCAAATGCAAGATGGACTCTCAAGGATTATATAGTGCAGAAGCAAACTTACAAAATCAAAGTGCACAAGCATGACCCATCTCCTCCCTAATAGGAATGAGCATTGTACAAGCAGGTTAGCAACAGAGAAAAGTTAACTTCCCCCAACTGGCTTGGGACTTTAATACTCAAAGAAATACCTCTCCCAATGTACACACCTGCCCAACAATTGAGATCTCCTGGAGGGTCCCGCCTCTGTTTGAAGGTGTAGGAAAGGGCCTTCGATAATCAGTTTTGGCACACTGATTATCGAATAACCTCCCCTTAGAGTCCATGCTGGTAACACTTCTGTGCCAGCCAGAACATGGGTTTCTACTAATTCCTTGGGGGCTTAACTGATTCTATTCAAACTGGTGCATGGTTTTAAACTGCTTTAATCTATTTCATCTGGCTTTAAACTATCTTCTTTTTAATTAGGCAAATGTTTAATATTATTTTAGTCTGTTTACATTATTTCTGTTATCTTAAATTGTTTTACATTTGTTAAAATTATTTTATTTTATGCCTGCATGAGATCCCATGAAGTAGGGTGGGATACAAATACTTTAATAAAATAATAATTTTAAGTGTTGTCCAATCCTATACAAAATGAGGAGTTTGTTGTCAATAGAAGTATGTACTGTACATCACTGCAGTCCTGAGGCTGAAGGCTAACAGCTTTTGTCTCTACATCCTTCCTTTTCTCCATAGAGCTCAAGGTAGTACATGGTCCCCTGCCTTCATTTTATTTTCAAAGCAACTCTGCAAAGTGGGTTATTTATATTATTTCTATTTGAAATTCTGATATTTATTAGAACTTACAGATTTTCCAAACCACTTATCCTCTCAAGGTGATTTATAATATTCAGTGGAACAACAACTTTGAAAGGTGAACTGGTAGCAAAAAATAAAAATAAAAATCAATAAATCAGATGCACGATCAGATAAAAACAGCAATAGCAGTGGGAAAGCATTAAAATGCTCACAGCATATGCAAAACCTGCAGGACCACAAGCCATCAGATTATGACACTAGGTGGGGATATAGTGAGTTTCATTGCTAATGAGAATTTTTGAACTTATGTTGCACCAATTTGAATCACTGCACTAGCTCTGATTATAGATTTATATAGTAAATGGAGTACCTCAAGAGAGGCTACTTTATCACAATATTTTCAAAGAGCGTCTTCTTTTTTAAAGCATTTTTTGTTTGCTTGTTCACTCTGTTGTTCAGCCTACCCTTGTTACTTAGTTCATAAATGCTCTTGGGGAAACTTTGGGGTTGAATAGCAAAGTAAAAGTTTATAAGAGAGAAAGAGGATGAAGAAGGAACAGAAAAGCAAGAACCTCAACACACCTGTTTTTAAAGTTACTTAGTAATTTTCATAATCACCAAATTGAGCAGTTTAGGGAGAAACGGCACTAAACAGAACAGAGCTGAAGGAGGGAAAATTGACTGGTAACATAAAGGCTACAAGATTAATATGCTATCAGCCTGATATATGGAGGAGAAGGTTAGACTGAAGTCTGCTAAGTCATCCTGTCTTGGTTTCCACAAAAGGCATAGGTTCAAGAATATGTAAGGGGGGGGAGTGGTGTTTTAATCTGAGCCTTTCACTGTTCTCCAAAGGAGTGTAAGAGCCAGAGCTGCTCCTGTGTTTGGAACTTATTTTTTGGATTGGACCATAAAATCCAAAGGCAAGATGTAAGTATGGTTAGTTTTTGCCCTGACATTCTTCAGGGAAAAGGTAATGGATTCCTCCATATTCCCCATTATCAAGATGATGTCCTCTGATTTCAGCTTCAATTTGTACAGCTCTGCACCATCATTACGGATGTTGTTCTAGTAGGCCATTTTCTGGTATGGTAGTACGCCTGTCTCACACGCAATGTGAATTTTGACATCTGAGATAGTTCTGTTAGAGGGCATCTCTTTATTCAATAGCTTCAGGCCCAATGACAGGACCATCTCTAGACTTCGTCTAAAAAATTGGTGTAGCGAATTGATGGTGCATCAACCCCACATATAGAGGAATTTTGGTTAATTACTGTGCTGAACAAAAGCCCTTTTCACACTATTCCTTTTATGCCACACATTTTATGTTCCATGCCCGTTGTGGTACAACACACACCAAAATATAAGAGAAAGTTCCTAGCATACATCCCCCTTATGAAGGAGGACTATTCCCTTCAAAATAAGCAAGTTTTGTTTTTCAGCACAGAGGCATTAAACTTTAGGTCCTGTAGTTTACTGATCACGCTCAGTTTCAACCTTTTACACAAAGGCTTGGGAACCAATTCCAGCACTGTGTTATTCTGTATAATTCAGATTTTTCCATGTTCCCCTAGCCCCAAAAGTGTATAATCCTCCTGGGTACTCTAAATACTTAGATAAACAGGCGTGGTTAATACAGTCATGTCAACAAGGGTAGCATGCATATCTGTGCCAGACTATTCATGTAGTCATCTGTTTGTCATGTTCTCTCCCATCCTTCCCTAAGGAACTCAGGGCCAGTGTATATTAGTTACCCTATTTTAGACCATTTCCGCACTAGTCCATCTGACCCCTCCCGAAACTGCAAACCCTAGGATTGCACAGGATGTTGAAAGTTGAATCATAGCGCTATACCAGACTAGTGCAGACATGGCCTTAATCTTGCAACAGACCTATAAGGTGGGTCAGCATGGAGACAATGGCAGGCCCAGTATCACCCAGTGATATTTGAAAGCAAGACACCCTGTTCTAAGTTCAATAGACCAACTAGTGCACCACGCTGACAATCTACCATGCACTCTCTGTGATGTTTAATGCTGAATGATGGGCATACAAAGCCAACAGCATACTGCTTTTGAACAGCTTTCTCTGCAGTGATGGTTTCTTTCCTGAACCCTATTCAGACTACAGAATTATAATGCTATTATTCCACTTTAACTGCCATTCTATGGAATCTTAGGATTGGCAATTTAGGAAGGTTTATTTAGAATCTAAGCTAGAGTGCTCCAGGGCCTCGCCAAACTACAAACCCCAGAATACCATAGGCCAGAGCTTTCTAAACTTTTCATGTTGGTGACATACTTTTTCAACGTGCGTCATTTTGCAACACAGTAATTCAGCTTTACTAGCAAACCAGAGGTACCCAGAGGCCTGTCTAGGATGGGGAGAGGAAGCCTCCCTGATCCTGGCTCGCTGCCATCAGTCTTGCTGGGGAAAGGTCCCAGCGAGAGCGATGGCAGGGGAAAAGGCAGTCCTCTCCCGCCTGGTCCCTGCCACTGTCATCATTCTTGCCAGGGAAAGGCTTCAGCAAGAGCAACGGCAGCGGGCCAGGTTTGGGGAGGGGGGAGGCCTTTCTCAGACAGGGAGTCAACACTCCAACACACTACAGGCGATACACTAATGTGTCGTGACACACCATTTGGAAAGCCCTGCCATAGGTTGTAACCATGGCAGTTGAAGCGGAATAATAGTATTGTATTTTGTATAGTACTATTGTAGTGTGAATGGTTTTCATTTATTGCAGCCCTTCCCACTGGGAACTCAGCAATCACTTTGTGAACCTTCTCCATCTTCTGTTTGACATTGGGGCAAGGACGTAGAAGTGCGTCCACATGAGGTCTTTGTTGTGCAATTGTCTTGTCTTGCTCATATATTTTTAGGGACCAGGCAAAATTATCTTCTCTTTGTAACCCACCTATGTTCTTTCGTTTCTTCTTCCTCTCTGTTTTTAGCTTAACTCTCTGTTGTGGAGAAAAAGATAGAATAGCTACACAAGCCATTCTGATGGGTAACACTACAAGCCCTGTTTCTGGAAACACCTGTGGATCTTGGGAGGTAACCAGAAGGGGTGACCAACATGGTAAAACAACTAGGCACCAAGCCCAAGGATTGGGAAGCTGGGTATGTTTAGCTTGAAGAGAAGAAGACTAAGAGGTGACATAATGTGATGTGTGTGTATACGTTCAAGTTATCTGTTGATTTATGGTGATCCCATTAATTTCAAAAGCAAGGAATACTCAGAGATGCTGTGCCATTGTTTTCTTCTGCAATATAGCCTACAGCACTGAGTAATTCTTGGTTGTTCCCATCCAACTACTAATCAGGCCTAACTCCACTTAATGTCCAAGATCAGTCAAGTGCATATATGGTATTCAGGATATTTATGTAGGTGACATGATAGACATCTTTAAATATCTGAAAGGATATAATGTAGAAGAGGAAGATTGTTTTCTGGTGCTCCAGAGTCTATGACACAAACCAGTGGATTTAAGTTGCAAGAAAAGAGAGTCTACCTAAACATTAGGATGAACTTCCTGATGTCTCATAAGATGGTAGACTCTCCTTCATTGGAGGTCTTTGAATAGAGGTTAGATAGCAATGTCTCAAGAATACATCAGCTGCACGTTCCTGCTTGGTAGAGGATTGTACCAGATGGCCCTTGTGGTCCCTGCCAACTCCCTGATTCTGTGGACTGGTAAACTCCTCACCTCTGTTTTCTCTGGCATCCTCCTGGCACTTACAGTGTCTGTTCTGGGCCTTTGTCACAGTAATTATCTTTTTAGCTGTTAGTTGCAAACACTACTGAGGTGGCATATCATCTCCCAAACCCTTTATATAAACATAGTCACATATGAACAATAAGCCATGTCTTAATAATCTCTCTGTGGTCTACAAAAGATGTGTGCAACTCTCTGTTCTTCGAAACCCTGTTCTCAAATCGGAGTAGGGGACTGTGTAATTGCTCTTTGTACAAGTGGCCAAAGAGTTGTTTCCCAGCTGTGCTAATGCTAATATTTACCTGCCTATGATAAAGAGAACAAATAGTGACTAGAAAACCATTTGAGAAGGAAAGAGAGGTTGAGGGGAACAAGAAAAGATGTATTGGGACTGGAACTTTTCTCCAGAGCTAATTTTTGTCTCAGATGCAGATACCTTCTCAAAAAGGGTTTTAAGAAAATATGTACTAAAGTGTTAAGGTTACTTAATAGAATATCCAGTACATAAGGACCTGGATTGAAGGTTATTAAAAGACAAATGTTGTAGTACATAAACAACTGGAAACATTTATGTTAATATTAAGATTCTAAGAAGAAGTGTAAGAGGATAAGAAAATACAGTAAACTTTCATGTATGTAGATAAAAATATGATGGAGAAACTGTTTTTAAATATTTGTTTTGTATTAAAATAATATACAAAAATGATAAATAAATTTTAAAAAAAGACTACTTACAATCTAGGTTATATTTGAAATTTCCAATACTCATAAATGATGGACTAAGGCCATTTCTGCACTAGCCTGTTATAGCGCGATGATTCCACTTTCAACATCCTCTGGAATCCTGGGGTTTGCAGTTTCGGGAGGGGCTGGCCGGCCCCTCCGAAACTGCAAACCCCAGGATTCCAGAGGATGTTGAAAGTGGAATCATCGCGTTATAACAGGCTAGTGCGGAAATGGCCTTAGTGTTGCTATCCATATCATTATTTTCCATACCTTCTGTACACTGTTTTTGTTTTTTAATCAGTCAGAGATGCCTAGCTAATCTTGAAACTAAATAACTAAGAGAGATACATGTGGCCAAAGTCCACAGGTCCTTAAATTTCATTATTGTATCAGTGAGTCATATCTCAATAAAAGTGAAAACACTGTAGCACTATTTATCAGATGGAATCCTGTTTGTTCATCCCATCTAAAGTGGACCTATTTAATCATTTGCTGAATGATGAGTCAACATGTAGATAAATCCAAGGGGTCCACTCTAATCAAGGGTAACAATAGGATTAAGGCCTTCAAGTCTAGCATTCTGTTTGTAGCAGTCATCTAGCCAAATGTCCCTAGGATGTCATCACTAGGATGTCATCACGAAAACAGGCATCCCTCTTGTTTGTTTACATGATTCTGAGAAGCATACTGTCTCCATACCTGATGATTGCATTTACTGTGCAGTCCTAAAGTAATAGGCACTGAATTCAAGGGAATTACTTCCAAGTAAGTGTATAGGATTGCAGCCCTAACTGTCATACCAACACCTCTTGATGAACCTAGCCTTGATTAATTTGTCCAAAACTTTTTCTTAAAAAAAAGAATCTTCTAAGCTGGTAACTGTCATCACAATCCCTTGGTCTAATTATGAGCTGTGTGGAAAAATTAATTATTTGCTATGTGAAGAAGATGCAGGAGGGCCAGCACGGTACAGTGGTTTGAGTAATGAACTACAACTTTGGGGACCAGGATTTGAATCACCACTCAGCCATGGAAACCGACTGGGTGATCTCAGGCAAGTCACATTTTCTCAGCCTCAGGGGAAGGCAAAGGCAAAGCCCTTTGAATAAATCTTGCCAAGAAAACCCCATGATAAGGGTTGCTTAGGGTCATCAGCAGTTGGGTGTGACCATGAAGAAAAAGCAAGATTTTGGACTTAACTATTTGTACAGGTAAGCCTTGGGCTTAGAACATCTTAAATATCTCTGAGTTCCAGGATGACAAGAGTGTTCTCTCTCTCAAAACATTCATGATTTTAGAACCACAGTGTTACTACTTAATTACCACAGCCTAAATCCTGATGGTAGTTCCAATTAGAGCGAACCCATTGAATTAATTGTTCAATGGTGAGACTACCTTTATGTAAATATTATTGATCCAAAGGATCTATTCTTGTTAAGACTACCAACAGAATTCAGGCCCATATTCTTAAGCTTTTCTTCCTAAGAGAGTCTTCTGAGCTCTTGAGTTAGCTGCTATTCTGAACTTTATGAGTTTTTTTTAAGATTTGCTTAAGCTAAGTATTTCTCATTGTTGTAATCTTGTTGGTGTTGCACCGCAGTCTCAAAGAGTTTGTAGTATTAGGTATATAAAAGTGACCTTTATCCATTTAAAATTGGGTCCAAGTGGATGAACAGAATGCCAACCCGTTTTTAAAAAGTTAGTCTCTGAACTATAACCAAACTGGAGATTTAAACAAAAATAATAATGGACCTGAATTGTACCCAAATAGATAGTGGCTTGTTTTCTTAGAATTATCCCCCCCCCCCAGTTTGCCCTAATTCCTCATATCCTCATGCATATAAATCAAGCAGTAAACACTCCTCTTTGGGTGTTTTGTAGAGTAAAGAAGCTATGGGTGTTTCGTTGCTGGATGGTTTCTTACTAAGAGATGGTTCTGGAGTTGAAGTGTTATAAACTGTGCAAGAAGAAATATAGTGGATACACCTATTGTTCTTTGCTTTGTCTCTACACTTTTGTAGAATTTAGGAAGATAAATTTATTAATAGTGAAAGGAAATTTATGCAACATTATCACATGGATTGAACCCATGGAGTAATGGAAATGTTGAGGCTGGTTTCTAGAAATTCAGAACATGAGAATAGGCTGGAAGAGTCACAGAGCCATCAGTATGAGTGTAAAAGGGGAGATTAATCTAGTAACTTCCTGTAGACAAAACAAGAGGAAATCATGACTACAGAGCTGCATCAAAAGAATTAGCAAACAATTAAAATTAGTCCAGACATTATTCAGAAAAGAAGCCTGTACTTGAATCCTCTTGTGTATGTTAATAAGCATACAATATCAGGTGTAACTTGTACATGGGTAGTGAAGCAAAGGACTCGCTAACAGTAGGGCAGCTTCTTATGGTCACCTTACATCAGTTAAAACAGAATAGTTGTCCATGGAGGCAGGTCACACATTAAGCTATAAGATGCTAAGTAATTAGCTTTATTATAAAGACAGGAAAAGGAAACTCTAGCTTGCCAAAATGTTTATCAGAAATACTGACACACTAAAGTAGCAATGCTTAATCCTTGGAGTAGCTGTCTCTCAGAACTCCATCTCTAAATCAAAGACTTGGAAACCAATACTCTGATGACATTTTGGCAAAATCTCTGTGACAGCTGGATTAATTACCTAAACAGTGTATGGCGCTTTTGTTTTAACCCAATAGGACACTTAGATATCTGGTGCTTCAAGAAGTGCTCTTTATATTACTTCATAAAGTATAGGATATCTAGCTCTGTTTGGGTTTATTTGGTGCCCAGAGGCAAAATTATACATGAGATCCTCCTTATTAATTGCTTGCATATGCCAATGAAGTAGCAGAACACAAAAATGCTCTGAAGAGAGGGAGGGAAGCCAGAGTGGGTGTGACAGAGAGATCCTCAGTATGACTGTCCCTGACACACTATGACCTGGATCCTGTTTCTTCATGCTGGTTCAACATTAACCCAGACTGGGCTGCAATAGTTTCTCTTCTGTTTCCCCTCTGCATTTCTCCTACAGTTTGGGAACCCACAAAATGGGACAGAGCAGAACCAAAATGCTGAGGATCTTTCTCCTCACGAGCCTCTTGCATTTCGCCCTGAGTTACGACAAGGGTAAGAGTACACAGGAAGGGTTGAGGGAGGTTGAAAAAAAATTGTCAGATTATCCCTCCTTTCATTGAAGGGGGCAATCCTTAATCAACCAAGGAAGGAGTGTGTTGAACTCAATGGTGTTTGTCAGTCAGCAAAGTCAGGATAGTGCTGTGAGACTGGAAGAGTAGAATAAAATGTTCATTCTGAAGGAGAAAGAGAGAATCCTGAGCATCCTTGCTGTGAAGGAAAAAGCAGCCAAATCTGAGAGAAATACAAGCACAGTGGAGAGGAAGTGGGCATGGCAGTTGTACAGAGATATACTGTATCTCAGCATGTTTCCAAGATTCCTAACTTTGGAACTGGAAGGACCAGAACGTGGAAAAGTTATAGCTCCTAGAATCCCTGCAGTACTCTGTGAGTTTGTAGTCCAAAAAAAGCAGCTTTGTATTAAGCTCTGGAAGAGTGCAGGTTTGGAAAGGATCTTCTTTGATACTTGTGAAGGCAAGACTGGAAGAATGCTGCTGGTGAAATCTGTCTTCAGGCAACTTTTGCTTTCTCTTTATACTAGAGTGCGTATATCTGAGTACAGATTATTTGGGAGCCACCCTAGGCTGGAGCACATGTTTGTCTTTGTCCAGGCTTCTTTTAGGAAGAACGACAGGGTATGTGTCAAGGAGGGGCACCTTTAGCTGTTCCCTTTGGTTCCAGGTCATTATCTGACTGGAATTGATTGAATATTATTGATGATCATCAAAAGTTTTAAAAGGTACTTCTCTAGGCTTTGAATATCTTTTTTTTTAAATATTTTGTGGTTTGTTTTCTTGTTTATTTAGAGTATTTATACTATGCCCCTCAGCCAAAAAGTTTCCCAGGGCAGTTTACAAATCATTAATTTGACAGTTCCCTTCTCTTAGGCTTACAATTTAAATAAGACATGAGACATAAAGAGAAGGGAATGGCACTGAGGAAGGTGATTAAGTCCGGCAGATGCTGGCTGCTCTCTCGCCCCTCAGAGACCAGAGCAATGGCAGCTGAAACATGGAGTGAGGGCCTCTTAGCAACTGCTGACCTAAGGCACGATGGAACTCTGCCTGGCTGCTCTTCTGTCCCTCAGAGGAAAATGTGTGCACATGCACAGGATGAGGAGAGAAGCTGTTTGATCGCTTCAAAGTCTTCTTTTTTTCCTGAGCAAGTTAGTGCCGTTTGTCTCCAATTGCAACTTCCGAAAGAAAATTCTATTAAATTTGTTACTATCAAATGAACAAAGAGTTTTAGGGAACCTTGAAAAATAAGAAGTTGATTAAAGCATAAGCTTTTGTGTACTACAACCCATATCATCAGATGCATAAATTTGTTAGTCTTTAAGATGCCACAGCATTCTTTACTGTTTTTGTCTCTAGTATTTCAACCCAGCCTATCTGTTGCCGGTCAGCCAGTGCTATATTTTTCCAGTCTTGTTGCTGGAACGAGGCTGCAAGTTTTCCAGTCTGAAAAAGAAAAGAAAAGAAAATGAGTGTCCCAGCACGTTGCATTTGGAAAGGACTACAAAGGGTCAAACACTGGGGTTAGATAAACATGAGAGCAGCATTTGCCACCAAAGAGGCCGTCACTGCGTGAGGGCTGAATAAACAGGACTCTCTATGCAAACAGGAAAAAATAGATGGAAATGCACATAGAGCCAAATGATGCTCCATCATCTTGCAAGCATTTGTTCATTGGTACAACTCTTATATTAAACTAAATGGAAGATCTGATTTCCATGCATGGCTATGAAGCCTGGGAAGTTAAGAAACTTGACAGGAAAGAATTAATAAGCGGTGCTATAGGAGAGTTCTGCGGATACCAGGGACTGCCAGAAAGACCAACAATGGGTCCGAGAGCAAATGAAACCTGAACTCTTCTCAGAAACCAAAATGACCAAACTCTGTCTATCATACTTTGGCTATATCATGAGATGACATGACTCATTAGAAAAGTCAATAATGCTTGGTAAAGTGGGATGCCGTAAGAAAAGAGGAAGACCACATTATGGGTGGATAGATTCAATCAAGGAAGTTGCAGCCTGAATTTACAAGACTTGAGTGGAGCTGAGACTTTTGGAGTTCTCTCATTCATAGGGTCACTGTAAGTTGAACCTGTCTTGAAGCAATTAACAAGAAAATCTGGTTCTGGCACCTTAAGTCCATCATAGGCTGGACATATTATTTTCTCTTTCTTAACATTTTTTATTTATTGTGGGCCTATGCTATACCCTCCAATTGTACCAATTTGGCAGGGACAGTCTTGATTAATCTTCTGTCATTCTACTTTTTCAGCTGGATTAGAAATGCCCCAGTTTCTCTCACTTCCTCTCACTTTTCCCTTTTGTCTTTAGATTACTTCACTTGCTGCAAACTGAATTCAGAGTGCAAAAATAGTTTGCATGCAATTGACTCAGCAGAGAAGAGAGGGGATTGTAATCTTGGCCTTCTCAGAGGATTCAGGCAAAAGCAGACTGCTGCAAACTCTCCTAGCTTGTGTGTTCTTCCTCATTTGTAACTTTTGCCATCTCAACCACGTTCCAATGTAATGTGGCCACATGTGTCTCAGTTTTCATCTGTAAAATGGTGGAGGGTGCGCTATTCTGGTGTTAGGGTAGCAGAAATGGATCTTAATTTGCACATGGAACTGAAAGTTTGCAAATGAAATTTGCCCCTTTTCACCTATTCCTATCTGCACAGAAAGGCCTCTTTATTGATAGGAAGAAAACAGCAATTTAGTAAAGATTTTGAAAAATAAAGACAACAGATTTTATACCACCCGACCAAGAAAAATCCTTCTCCTTGCAAATCCCTTACCCAGGGAATGTTGGTGAGTTTTAGATGTGGAAGAAATTTAACCCAATCAAAAGACAACACTGTAATACAAGCAATAAAAGAGGAAGAAAATAAAAAAAAAGGTAGAGTCAGGAAGGAAAATTTTGCAGCTCAGTGAAAACTAGATAACTTGGTGTTTTCTACTCAGAACAATTCTAGAAATGGGGCCTAGTAATTTGTCATAAGTTTTTATCCTTTCTGTTGTAACGTAGGGCAGTCAGTAGAACTAATAGCCTGGGAGTTCATTACATCCGCATTAATTTCAAATGTTTGAACCCTTGGTAAGTAGCAGAATCACACAGGAATGCAGTGTTGGAAGTACCCTTGACCTGGAGTTGTGTACCTAAAACATACCAATAGCTTTCCTTGTTGTACTGTGTGTGATGTAGTTCCCTGGACTGAGTTACTTGGAGTTTTTATTTGAAGGACCTCTCTGCAGTGATGTATACTTAAGTTGATAGACTCGGACTCAAGTCAGACTTAAGTCACTTCAGTGACTTGACTCAGCCATAAATGAGGCACTGACTCAACTCAACTTGAGACTTGTACATTTTTAATGACTGACTTGATGCCCTTGGTTCATTAACATAACACATTCATCCAGAAACCTTATAACTTTGAACAACGCCTCCATCTCTTTTTGCCTACTAGTCACATGACAATCTCAAGCCCAAAGTGTGGGTGCATTTCTCAGAGGGGAACAGCAAACAGGTTAGGCAATGGGCTTGAGGCAAGCATGAGGTCTGCTCAGTAGCCTGTCCCTGCTGCATATCGGAGGAGCCTTCTAAAATGTTTCCTAAGAGCAGAAGACAAGACTCGCCCCCAGAGTGGAGGGTGCATTTCTCAAAGGGGAACAACAAACGTGTTAGGCAATGGGCTTGAGGAAGAAGGATCCGTCCTTCTAAATCTTTTGAATCTTCAGTAATGGAGAGTAAGATAGGATCCTATTCCCCACTTCCAAAGCTGAAGGTGGCAAAATTGCAAACGTGGAGAGCTGACTCTGCTTAAATTGTTAAAACTGAATTTATTTTTCTCTATCCAATAATTCTGGAGTTTTGGTTGGGATATAAAGTTGGCTTCCAGATTTGAGACTTGACCTGAAAGTATCTTCAAGGACTTGAGACTTGAAGGTAGAGACTTGAGACTTGACTTGAGACTTGGAATAAAAGACTCAAATACATCACTGCCTTTCTGTTGGGTGCCCCTTTCTTCTTCTTCTGTTCCAATGAGGCCAGCATTGTATAGACCAGAAGAAATGTAACTTGTTTTACTTCCAATGTGGTTGGACTGCAGCTCTTACCAGCTCAGGACAGTAGAATCACTGGAGAAGGATCATGGAAGTTGCAATCCAAAAACATGGGGGGGGGGGGTTTAAATTTCCTCCCTTGTTGAAGCTGATCTGGAAAAGGTGGTAACTCATTAATAGGAACCTTGTTGTTAATTGCTGTTAAGGCATATTCAACTTATGGCAACTCTATAAATGAAGGACTTCCAGGTTACCCTATTATCAACAGCTTTGCTCAGATCTTATAGACTCAGGGCCATGCCTTCCTTGATTGAACCTATGCACCTGAAATGTAGTTTTCCTTTTTTCCTACTGCCTTCTACCTTACCAAGCATTATTGTCTTTTCTATCTAGTCATGTTTTCTCATGATATGTTCAAAGTACAATAGTCTCACTTTAGTCATCTTGGCTTCTAAGGAGGTTTAACCTGTATTTATTTTTTTGAAACCTACCTTGCAAAAATTACTTTCCTCGGGGTCTTTCCTGCTGTATTCTATCCATTTAGATAAGCAGTAAACAACTAGAGCCTTCCAAATGATTTGCACAGCCTTCAGGATTGCCTATGATAGCTAAGGGAGATAAGTGCTGGAGGGCAACAGTTGTTCACCCATGATCTAAGTGGTATGGTTCAGCCAAGGCTTGAAGGTCAAAGCTCCAGGATTTTTTTCACTAGCAGGACATATGACATCCTCTGCCACCAACCCCCTGGATTCCACTATTCCCCATAGTAACTGTGGCTGTAATTCCCACAGTATCAGGGATAGAAATTAATTTTCCTGGTAACTGATTTTCCTGATCAATGATCCCTGTTATAATCCAAAATATTGGGGGATGGCTTTGTCTTGTGTTGGCAAGATGCATTAGCTTTGCAAAATATCTGCTCCAGGTAGAAATGATAAGGCCAGTAATTGTTCTAGATGAACACAGCTACTTGCTCTTTGGACTTTTTGTGGGGTGTTGATATAGAGACTGTCCTGGTAGAGACCTGCACTTCAAACATTGTCACTATATCACTGAATCTAAAACTCTTCTTTTAAAAAAAATTAAAGAAAGAACCTCCAGAGAGAATGTTGTCTCTTTCTGCTCCACCAGTGACTGGGTGTGTGTTTTACTCTTGTTAGTCTTTCTTGAGAAGAGACAAGCACTCTCCGTGTTGAAGCGCACACGCCGAGCTAACAAAGGATTACTGGAAGAGATGCGCAAAGGCAACCTAGAGCGGGAGTGCCTAGAGGAAGTTTGCAACTATGAGGAGGCCCGTGAAGCCCTTGAATCTGATGTACAAACGGTATGTATCATTTAATGTTCCTTGCTGCCACAAGTAAGTAGATTGAAGTCTCTAGCGACCAATGGCTGGCATCCTGTTAGTGACATAAACATGTGTAAGTTATGCTACACTTGTGGGATGAATTATATGTCATAGTGCAAAGGATGTCTTCTGTTAACAATGGTGGAAGTTTAGTTGCACATACAGCAATATAACATATTGTGGCTGTGCATTGCACAATGATCCCCAGTCATTGCCATGTTTGGTGCAATATTACTAATCTTCATGGTATTGCTTAGTGCTGGCATGGCATTATTTCTACATGTGGTTATTTACACTATGTTGAGGGGCTCCTGCATTGCAGCCTGAGTTTTATCTCCAGTTTCCTAGGGAAATATGGATTTATTTTCATTCATTCAGTACTTATCTTAGAGTTATTTGCATCTCACCATAGCAGAAAAGTCCCCATCATCTCACCAGTGGATTTGTGACAGCAGATGCAAAGGCAGTCCTCATTCTCCTTTCCATTTCTTACTGACTTTTGCACCCAGGCTAGATGAGCTGTTTCTTGTCCAGGCAATTTACAGAGCCAGATCTGTATAGTGCCAGAGATAGAACTGCAACATTGGAGTTCTGATCCTTCTCCTTGTCTATTATTCTAAAGTGAGTACTTTTGTCTTGCAGGATATCTTCTGGGCACAATACACAGGTATGTTTGCTGGAATCCACTCAAATAACCCAATGTTTGTACATGCTTTGCTGGTCAACAAGAGCTGGATTGTAGGTTTCTTAACAAGATCAAGAATAATCTGTTCCAGAGGGGAGAATCATGACTCCTCCAGATCTTGTGGGACTCTAAGTCCCAGAAGCCAATTGTCAGGAATGCTGGGAGTCATAGTTCAACCACATCTGAAGGACCACATGATTATCACCTCATCTTCTTGCAAGCCAATGTCGGCCTTTGGTATTCTAGAACATCAGTCCTATACTATTAAATAAATAAATCCTTTACATTCAGTGGGACATGATTGAGTAAACCTGTATAGGATTGAATTATAAGCACAGTAATAACATCTTTTTCACATGATGATATTAGCCTATAGAATTCTTCACTTAGATTAGTTCAGTTCCCTCAACCCATCTGGGGTTATTCTCTAAACTGTCCACACTCTTTGGACCTTCTTTGCCAATGGGACAAATATACACATCCTGTGTCCTTTATGGTTATAGTGATCTGTAACGATGTTAATTAAAGTTAATTAAAAAGTTAAAAAGTTAATTAAAAAAACAAATGTACACATCCCCACAGTCAAATAGTTGCTCCAGATTTTATCCTCTAGTTTTATGTCTCTCCCTGCCCCTCTTTGTCCAAATTTTTCAGATTCATATATGTTATTGTAATTCACCTTTTCATATCTAACTCTTGGCCAGCTAGAGTTTTTGTCATTCTCATTCTTTTACTGCTAGTGTCTCCAAGTCTGCCCAGATGTTTCCATGCACATAGAATTAAGTCCCCACTCACTATTATCCCATACCCAAGCAAAAGAGGCATATTTGTTAATGTGTATAGTCAGACTTCAAAAGTACATTAGATTCTTTCAAACAT
The DNA here is from genome assembly GCA_948472985.1 of Iguana delicatissima. Taxonomy (NCBI): domain Eukaryota; kingdom Metazoa; phylum Chordata; class Lepidosauria; order Squamata; family Iguanidae; genus Iguana; species Iguana delicatissima. Next base: position 44,132 of record CAOKZL010004019.1, read on the forward strand.
TATTGTAGCAGAAAATCAGCCAATATGACAACTTTCTCTAGGTCAGGAGTGGATAATTCTTGGCTTTCCAGAAGATGTTGGACTTCAACTCCCATTATTCCTCACCACTTCACAAGGGATGATGGGGATTGCTGCCCAACCACACCTTGAGAACCACAAGACCCATATTCTAGAGTCGAGACAATTTCCTATAGTTTCTAACTGCTAAGGCTGGACAGCTAACCTATTTTAAAGTGGGGAGCAGGGAAGACCAAAACTTCCATATCCAACCTTGTTCCATTTTTATACCTTTTGGTATATAGAGTTCCACTTCCACTTTCAAATTAATTAAAATTGGCAGCAATGGATTAATTTATAACAGGGAATGGGATTAAGATTGCTAATGGTTGTGCAGAGAGTCAGCAAGTGTTGCTCCTTACCTGCTTGCTTGACAAGCAACACTTGCTGAAATTCCCTCTTCCACAAGACCATTAAAGGTACAAGAGCCCTCTCTAGTTTTCAATCTGGTAACCCTACGGGAATTTACAGCCTACAGCCTTAATTCAGCTTGTGAATGATTCAAGTACTATCCTGCAACACCTTTTTCACTCCCCCAACAGAGAGCAAAGGGGAGTGGAGGAGTCTCTTACCTTCAGTCTCAAATCAGAGATAGCAGCAAGGGGGTTCGTTGTCCCATTTTTCAAATTGGAAAAGTGCAGGATTAGTGATGCATCAAAATCCCCAGCATTTGAGTGTTCCTGCAGATTGCTCTGTGGTCAGTTTCACCCACCTAATCTTTTCCCCCATTGGAAAGAGGATAGAGCAAGTGGAGCTGCACAGAGTGTAATGCTGGCTGCACAAACATTCCTGTGATGGAGAGTTTCTTTCTCTGGAGTTGCTGGACTTGTGGGACAGATGGCTTGAACTAGACAGGGAGGCAGTCTGTAGAACAGGTGAACAGACTCCACTCGTTTTTTTTCCACCATCGTTTGAGAAAAGCCGTAAGAATGCTCAGTGTTTCTTTAGACCTAACATTTTTCTAGCTCATTTATGAATAACAGGCAAGAGCAGTACCCTATGCAGAGACATGGCAGTGAGCTTTCCTGGTTGTATCATCCACTGGCGGAGCTTGGAGTGTGTGGAGGGGGGGCTACAGTGCATGGCTATGAGCTGGGATGCCCCCCAAACATTGCCGCCTGGGGCAAAGCAGCCCACTGTTCCTACGCTAGTGGTATCCCAGTTGTAGAATGCCACCACCTTAGAAGCCCAGCTGGTACTGAGATTGGCTTCAGTACCAGTTTGAAACCTGCCTGTTCACCTCAAGTTTTGGGTTCTAGTGACATTACAGCTTGATTTTTTATTTGTTGGTTGTGGGTTTTGTTATTAAAATTAGTTGTTAAAATTGTTTTAAAGATTCATAGTTTTTAATGTGTATGAATTGTTTGATATGTTTTAAGGTTATTTTATTGACTGTACATCTCCCTGGAACCTGTTGATATGAAGTGAATTACAAATATTTTAATAAAATAATAAAATACAAACTCTCTTCTATTTCACTTTGCTAGTGTGCAGTGCTCAAAGGAAGCCCAGATCAATGCTGGATGAGTGCTTAAAAGGTAAGAAAATCACAGAGAATCCTGATGCCTTGGCAATGGTGTGTGATAGGAATCATGGAAGAAGTGATGGGAAAATATGGGCACGTTGCAAGTGGAAGAGGATGGTGTCTGGGCTCCCTATATAATTCCATGAACAAGGCCAGAATGTTGCCCATTAAAAGTGCTGCTTCTCTTTCCAAGATCTCCTTCGCTTCCTATTCCTACTCCTTCAAGGGACAATGCACACTTCACACTTTTAGAAAATACTTATGTGATGAACTTGGTAATAGTATGTTGTAAATTGTGAGCCAGATAAAATCAAGTTTTGAAAGATACACATTGATATGAAAACTGTGCATGTGTAGCAAGGAGCTAGAGAGGGAGTTGTTGCTGTTTTGTTTTGCTACAAGTGTCCTCAGAAGCATGTGTCTGTCTCTTGTAATGTGTGCCATGGTTGTAATATAGTCTATAATATATCCCATCTGTGTTTATGGGATATTTTAGCTATTCCCAATTGTTGCAGTGATCTGGCCTGCTCTCTCTCTCTTTGTTAAATGGCCCAGGGTGCGGAAGTAGGGAAAAGATAACAATACTATCTGATGCCATCAGAAGCAGCCATATCCCAACTCAGTACTGCCTACATATTATGTATCAGCTAACTCAGTACTGCCTGCATTGACCGACAACTCCTGAAGGTTTTCAAGAGGGAGTCTTTCTCAGACTTATCTGAAGATCCCAGGAACTGAGTATGAGACCTACCTGTAGCTGTCAGACATTGGGACCTTTGGCATGTAATGTATGTGCCGTAAGAAAATGCTGTTGCCATTTTTAACCAGAAAGGGAGAAGCGCACATTGTTTTGCCTTGACCTTCTGATGTATGTATGCTATGCTGGACATTTAAAAAACACATCCTTTGCTCTGGCTGTGAATTTGTGCTTTTCTTTTGTGAATGTGTTGTAAATATTATTTTGTGAATAAATGTGCATTATTTTTTTTTATTGTATTCATTTACTGTTTGCATTGGTCCTAGATAATCCACTCCAGGAGCTTGGTCAGCTGAAGCACTTGAAAAATATTTAAATAGTATATGTGTATGAATATATTTAACAAAAGCTTTTGTCTAGGTTGTTTGATGCATATTCATTACTTGGTGGCTGCTTGGGTGCATGGTTGTTTTTGCATCTCATATCACAAGTCACTTTTATATAACTTAAACCACAATAAAACACACACAGTCTGTATGTTTCAGTACAGCAAGTTCACACATGGGGTAGCACTTTCTGAAGTGTAGAGTCAAATAATAATGCAATAGATGTCTGTGTGAACAAGCCCTATGTTCATTTAAAGCTAAGTGAGAAATGGGATGTTTTCTCTGGAAATGATGATGGAAACGATGGAAATCACCTTGGCTTTTTGTATTTTTGAATTTTAACAGGTGACTGTGTCCAAGATATAGGGCAAAATTACAAGGGAACAATTGCCATCACCAAATCAGGAATTGAGTGCCAGTACTGGTCCAGCAAATTTCCTCACAGACCAGAGTAAGTTTATCTGTCTAGAAAACTGTTTTATACCACCTTTTAACCCTGGGAAATCCACTGAGCTAATTTTACAGCTTAAAAGAAAATAAAAAGGGCATTGATAGTCAACATTAGATAATTAATACAAACCTATAGCTAGCAAAGTAAAATAATATCATCTACAACATCAGAGATTCATTTACTTGTTCTTCCTCCAGTGTGATATATGCCATCCTAGCCAGCAATGCCCCTTTACACTCTACATTGGACAAACAGAGCAGTCTCTATGCAAGAGGATAAACGAACAAATCAGACATTAAAAGTGCACTGCATGTAATAATACATGTCCTCCTTCATTACTGCACATGTAACAATAGGAATTTTCTCAGAGGTGGTTTTGAACCCAAGAAAACTGACTTTTGGTAAGCAGATTTATAGCTTTCACACATCAGCAGCAAGTGAACTCTTAAAGATCTGAAAGACCTGTATCACTTTATGGAGCCTTTTGAAAATTTAGGGCAAAGCATCTTTCTTTAGGGTTTGCATCTTCCTGGATCCTATTACATTCCATCCCATTTCCACAACTGTGCAGATATGCTTTATATCTTGAGGCTTGAATATCACTCTGCTGTGCATCTGAATAAGTAGGTTTATATCCACAAAAGCTCGTGCTAAAATAAAAAATAGTTAAGTCTTAAAGGTGCTGCTACATTTCTTATTCCCCCCTTCCTCCTTTTTATAAAATAAACTAAAAATCTGAATTACACCATCTTGTACACTTGTACACTAGAATTACACCATCTTGACTCATCTGAATTCTTTTGAGAGGAGAACATTCTTAATTAATTAATTAATTGAGTTGCTACCCTGTCGTGTGCCTCTTCACCAATCACCAGTCACACATGTCTTTGTCCTGGAATGCAGAGTAGAGCTTCCAAAAATGGACACAACTAATGGATAGGTTTAGCCAGGAAGAGAGTGTCTTTTTAAATATCCTGGTCCCAAGGCACAGAACAATGCTCAGAGTGTTATCTAGTAGGCCGTTAACTGGAATAAAGCTCAGAAATGAACTCGAAGACATTGCAGTTTGCACAAGAGTGACATAATTTGCATTAGTTTTGTGTGGAAGTTGGTGCTGGGATCATTAAGAAAAACTGTATTAACTGAATGCAAAGCATATATTAAGGAAATTACTTGTGTGCTGGAGAAAATAAGATGTCTAATAGAGAATCTGCTCTGACAGAGACCTGCTCAGGTGGTTATGGCTATAGGACTAATAAAGAACTCATTACACTACACTCTTATAGCGCACTTATTCCACTTTACCTGCCATGGGAATATCCTATGGAATCCTGGGATTTGTAGTTTAGGGAAGGCTGTTTAGAATTCTCAGCCAGAGAGCTCTAATGCCTCACTAAACTACAAATACCAGAATTCCACAGGGTGTCACTATGACAGTTAATGTGGAATATCGTGCTATAACAGTGTAGTATATCAGTGTCATGTGACAAGGAAGGAAGAGGAGAAGTGAAAGGAAATGAAATTAGACTGGAGAATACCAGTCTATAGCAACTGTTGCAGTAGACAGGGACACAGTGTGGCCAATAAGCTGCAAATCCGCAGCACTCCTCTTTCCTTGATACCCTCTAACTGGTTTTTTAACTAAAAGAGGCCACTGACAGCCCCTAGGACAAGGACGGGGAACTATGGAAGGGGGCAGGGACCAATATTCACTCCTGTGGCAGTGGCATGCCTGACATAACGTGAAGCGTCATCCAGTTTTGGCAGATTTTCAGCTTTCTCTCTCTCTGAGGCACATGTGGAGGGCTTGGGGAGGCAGGGGACAAAAACCACAGTCTTTTGAAGCATTTTACATTTCACACTGGTTTTGTGCCATTGGGAGGGTGATTGGGTGCAAGAGCTCTGACTTTTTTTTATTTTGTGGGGCCCTGGGGGCTTTGAGACCTCAAGTAAAGCCACGTTTGGTGGTTTGTATTTTTCCCACCCCTGCTGTTGAAGTGTGGCAGGGCATTCATTATGACACGTGGAGCCTCTCCCTGTCTTAAGCCCAGGGAGGACTTTCTGCAAAACTGAAAATGATTTTCAGACACTTCTAGTTTTTTATTTTAAAAATCTCCCTCCCCAGTATAAAATAGTTGAACAAAACATGGTAAAATTGTCCCTTGGCCACAGGGGCTTTTTAAGTTAAAAAAAAACTGGGTGTAAGGGGAACAAAGGCAAACCCCTTCTGAACAGATTTTGACAAGAAAATCCTGTGAGAGGTTTTCCCTAGGGTCTCCATAAATTGGAAACAACTTCAAGGCAAACAACAAAGTGTAAGGGAATGCAGAAGATGTAGACCATGCAGGGGGTAGATACTGTTCTCTGAAGGGAGAGAGTGGGTGTTGTTTACTTCTGATTTATAGGCTAGGCAGCAATAGCTCGGATAGAAAACATTCCCTAACTACTGTCTCTACATCTCCTGTGAATACATAACACTTTTCTGCTTCCAACAATTTGGTGGGAAAAGGAGCTGCTCTACATTATTCTAAAAACAGCAACCAGAATTTTATATCAGCTATTCAGTTAAGTATCCTTAAGTAAACTGAACTCAGTAATTTCTCCTGGCTCAGCCTGCTCAAAGTAGACGGGAAGGTCATTCACCCATGCTCTGATGACTGGCAGAATGTACCACTCCTTCCCCATGCAGCTGATACCCAAAAAAAGTAGGGTGGGTAGGGTGTTGCAATTGTGGCAACAGTGTCTAAGTGATAATCATGAATTTTAAATAGTCAGGGTTTTGATGCTATTTTCACAATTGTAACTCCCCCTGGGCATCAGCTGCAGGGAAAAAAAAGGAGGTCCATTCTGCGAGCAATCACAGCATGAGTGAATGACATTTCCATCAGCTTGGAGAGGGCTGGGCCTGGAGAGTTTACTCAGTTAAGTTCACTCAAGTACACTTAACTAAAGTAACTGATAATTCCAGCCAGCATTTTGCATCAGCTGTAGTTTATGAATACTGACCTTACTGTACTTGGAGGCTTTGGTCAGCTGTATGCTGCTTTGTTTACTTTTTGTGTCCTTAAATAATTTACATGAAAAAAAAACAGTGAAGGAAGGTGTTTTATCTACAGAGGTGCTACTGATCTTCTGATGGAAGGCTGTCTAATCAGCTTCCAGAGAACAATGGAGTTCCTTGGAAGGTTTGTTTTAGCGATATCTCTCTAAGAGGATTGGCATTGCCAGTGTTCCAATAAAAGCTTGTCTCTCATGACCAGCCGTTAGTCTGAAATGCACAACTGCAGGGGACAGGGGACAGAGAAGATCCTCAGAGTAGCCTGCTCATATCATACAGGGCAAAGGAAGGTGTAATAGGCAAGATCAGCACATCACATAAAAAGAAGCATAAATCCTAGGACAAATTTAGTCATCCTCTGCAACATGCAGGGTTTCTCAGCAGATGACAAAGTTCCTTCAACGACTGCTAGGTGTAAAAAGGGTTTCCTAGAGACAGAAAGTTCAAAAAGCGCTGAGCTATACGGTAAGAACGAAGGCAGCCTGTCCACTCAATTAGTCTGACCACATCACTGGAAATCTGAAATTTGTGTGCAAATATATGTACAGTCTGCTTGCTTGTGTGTGTGTGTGTGTGTGTGTGTGTGTGGTGTAGTTGTGCCAAGGAGCCACAGACAATCACAGCATTTCAGTATGTATGCAGAGTGAACTTTGGACACAGGATTGTGTGTTAATAGTTGCTGGTACAAGAGTATGAGCAACATATGATATATGTTTTAATCTTTTTTTAATATGGTTTTTAGCTTCCTTGAGCACTGTTCATTACTAGAAAGGCAGGACAGAAATAGAATAAACAAGCACAGAAGTATGTGATTGCCTATGTATACACTTTCCTCCCCCCCCCTCCATGAATGTGTTCTCCATGTCAAAAAAGGATCAAGTGCTGTGTGGTCCTTGAAGCTGAGAGATCCATAGCTCCCATATCATATATCTGATTGTAAGAGACTTCTGTTTTCCTATATTTCTGGTCCCCTTTATTGTGCATGGTTTCTTCTTTCAGGTTCAATGTGACAACCCATCCTCATGCTCACCTTACCGAAAACTACTGTAGGAACCCAAATAGTAACCCACTGGGGCCTTGGTGCTACACACGCAACCCACTAGTGAGAAAAGAAGAGTGTGCGGTTCCCCTCTGTGGTGAGTCTCAGTACTAGAGCTTCATATTTCGTTTGATTAGACCTCATCCTTAATTTATAGGAATATACTTGGAGCTTCCCTTCCACAGCCAACTTAGAGGTAGTGAAGCAAAGGGACACTCTCTTCTATTATTACTGCACACGGTATATGAGGCTAAACCTTAGCACTCAAGACTGATTCCAGGCCATAGCAATGGTGGGGTTTGGTTCAAGTTAAATCTAAAACATGATTGACAACATGGTCAGAGAACTGGGAAGCCCAGACTTAAGAGGGGATGGTTTTGTTACACATGTTCATGAAGGTTCTGGAGATGTAATTATACAGAATGAAATGGCCAAGTAAGCAGTGCTGTCTGGGAAAAAGACTAATATATGCCCAATCAACAGTATTCATTTGGTCATAGCATTGATTCTAAGTATGTATGATGGCCAGGGCTTAGAAAAAAATAGAGCCCCAGCAACATCAAAACGTTATGGCCAGTGGCCATGCTAGCTGAGGAATTCTAGATGTTATAGTCCAAAAGTAACTTTCCTGAGGCCTAATGATTGCAGCAGAGAAAACAGTTCTAAGGAGTTTATGCTACATCATGCTGTTTTTTCTTGAACAATCAGCATCCTTTTCTGATAGTGATAGCTATCTTGCTCTTTTTCTTCAGGTGAGAACCAGACCACCGTTCCATTTTCTCCAAGGTCCATTCCACAACAGACAAAACAGAAGCAGCAACTATGTGTACCTGACAAGGGGCTTCTATACACTGGAACTCTCTCAGTTACTCGCTCTGGGGCCCGGTGCTTGCCATGGGCCTCAGAAGCAGTAAGACAGCTTACCAATAGAAGAGACTTCCTGCCCAATGTAAATCTGGTGGAGAATTTTTGTCGCAATCCAGATGATGATGGTGAAGGAGTCTGGTGCTATGTAGAGAATCCCAATGTGACCCATGAATATTGTGACTTGGATTATTGTGGTGAGGAGCAGCCTGTGAGAGACAGGCCTGTATTTTGTTACATAAAAAGAAAAGACTCATGAACATGAGGTGGTTGGGGAATGGGAAGAATAAGGAATAGGACTGAAGTCACATATGCATGTTGGTATTTACCGGAGGTTGCATGTTGGAGGCATTGTGAAAATAAGGTTGATTTGTTTTTTCTTCACACACAATGCTACATACATGCAGAGCAATAGTACCCTCGCCTAGATAGTCTGTGCAAGATTTCTGGTATTAGGAAATAATGTTCCTTCAAGACTTGGGGAATTTTCAACAAATGGCTACTCTTAAAAGGGTTTTTAAGGTCCTGGAGATCCATAGGTTCCTCGCCATGACCCAGGAATGTTTTATTTTGGCTTCTACCAGCCATCTGCAAAACATGGCCAGTGAATCAGTAGTCACATAAGGAAGGCCTCTGACCACTTATCTACTTTCCACTTTTCCTGCAGAAAAGGAGATCCTTAGCAACTTAGGTCACTTCTGTGTCACATGCTTGACTGGGTTTTGTGGTGGTTGAAGGTTAGGATCTGGCTGAATTATAGTTTGGTGATTAATGCTGTATTCCTATTGGTATCTAATAAAAAATAAGTCTGCACTCAGCTCAGTGGAACTTACTTCCAGGTAAATTGTGCCAAGAATTCCACCCTGATTTTTCTGTAAAACAGATTCTTTCTTGTTATCCTCTTCTCCAGTTCCACTTCTTGTCTTCTTTTTCAGAAACTGTTCTGAATTATGCAGATGATGTGGGTGAAGACCAAAGAGCAGGACGGACCACTGCTGTAGAATATCAAACCTTATTTGATCCCAAGACGTTTGGTGAAGGTGAAGCAGGTAAGAAACTGAGCTAAGCGAAGTAGCAGTAGTAGCAGTATAGTGGATTCATAGAATAAGAACCATAGAATAATAGAGATGGAAGAGACGACAGGGGCCATCTAGTCCAGCCCCCTGCTATGCAGGAAAGTGTGTCTTCAAATTATTTCTGACTTATGGCAACCCTAATGTGAATCTATTATGGGGTTTTCTTGGCAAGATTTGTTTAAAACAGCAGAAAGAACTTATACTACAGCTCTTCCTTTTTCCTACAAACAAATGCCAAACTAATCAAAACTTTTGATGGAGGCTTGTGAACCTGATTTCACTAACTGTTATCCAGGCCAGGACTATCAGCTTCTCTGCTCATTCCATATTTATGCTAGCATGCCGAAATGAAGCAAATGTAAATTTTCCTGGGTAGGAGAGAAACAAGAGGGGAAAGATTCACATGTTGTAAACACACATTGCCTAGTCCTCTCTCTTGTCCAGGATTATCCCCCACTCCAGATCACATCTCCCAAAATCAAAAGTCACTTACGTTTTCTTTCTACTCATCCATCTCAGCATCTCCTTCATCCCTAAATACACAAACCTCCCTGTTGGGCTGGCAATAATATAATCTACAGAAGGCCAGTGAACAAAAGAGAGCAAATCCAGAGGAAAGGGTTAATGCTCATTTATTAAGAATATTTATTTGTTGTTTAATTTGTATCCTTCCTTCCTCTGGACATAAGACCCAAGGTGGCTTGCATCATTCATCCAAACAAAATACTAAAGACCTGAAGATAATAAAAGGTTAAAGAAGCGTTTTAGTAAGGTATCCCGTTGAAACACCACTAATTTAAAATGGTATAAAAATATTTAAAAAGAGAACAGTAAGAATAAAAGTACAGCACAATACTCCTTTAAAAGACCCTTGTGTACAGTGAGTTTATCGCCAAATGCCTGCTGATAGAAAAACAGCATTTATGGGTTATAAACACCACTTTGAAGTGTGCCCAGAAATGGATTGGTAACCAATGAAGAGAATTATATGCTTACTGTAATCACTGCAAGGACATATGATCATAGACATACTGACATACTGATCTGTATGAAACCCCAGGATTCCATAGGATGTTGAAAGTGGAATAACAGCACTATAACAGTCTAGTGTGGAAATGGCCAATGTTCCTGCCATTTTCACTGCCATTTATTTGTTTATTCCTCACCTTTATTCCAAGGCTGAAACAGAAGGTAGGCAAAACAATATGAAAACATCTCAGTAGCCTAGCAGAAAATGCAAGTTCTCTTTGTGATAGATCAATATTTGTGAACTGGACAGTCATAGATAGCTGTGGGATTGTGTTTCCAGACTGTGGTCTCCGTCCGCTGTTCGAGAAAAAGAAAATTGTTGATAACACCGAGCATGAATTATTGGAATCCTATCTGTCAGCCCGAATCGTGAAAGGTTCAGATGCTGATGTAGGCAGTGCTCCATGGTAAGTTTTGTCACTGATTTGATTCATCCATGTCTGTTGTTGATTGCGGGCATTTAGGTCAGCTCCACCCCACTGACACAGCCCTCTGGAAGCTCTCTCCCTCCATCTGTAAAAGTTCTAGGTGACATAGTTTTGCTCCTTTGACCTTCATTCCAAAGTCTAGAACCCATTCTCATTACATAAGATTCCACTTTAACTGCCATGGTGACAGCCTGTGAAATCCTGGAAATAGTACTTTAAGGAGGGACATTTAGATTTCTCAGCCAGAGAGCTCTCGTGCCTTGCCAAACCACACATCCCAGGATTCCATGGGATGTAACCATGACAGTGAAAGTGGAATTGTAGTGGTATAATTGTGAAGTGTCAAAGGGCCCCTGGTTTCTGGCCAAAGTGCCACAAACTAGATGACATCAGAGAGCATTCCCATGCTCTCTGACAACACCAAGTCTGCTTAAGGCACTGGGTGCAGAGAACTGATCCCCTGACCTGTTTTAATTCAGTAGCCATAATTTAGGACCTTCATAAGTAGCATTGGCCAGTACTTGGTGTGCTACAGCCATGGCAAGAATTTTTACAGAAGGAATTTATTTAGTTCTATTTATTTATTTTCCAATATATGCTACCTCCTGCCTTTCCCTTATGGATATGATTCAGATGGCTTCCAATACAATAACCATTGTTGCTGTTGTCTGCCTTCAAGTTGTTTCCAACTTATGGTGACCCTAAGAATACAATTATGTAAAATGACTGAAAACATTTTAAAAACAGTTTAAAAACATACCAGCAAAAGAAAAAACAACAACAACAGCATCCATCCCATTAAAAGCTTCTTGTGCAGCAAGCCAAGTCAGTAGCCAAAAGCCTCCCTAATTAAAAATATCTTTGGTGTCAGGCAGAAAAACCAGGAACAGGAGAGCCAGGCTAGCCTCGCTTGGCAGGGAATCCCTGAAGCTGGGAAAGGTCATTGAGAAAGCCATCACCCTTGTCCTGCATAGGCATGCCTCCGAAGATATGTGTGTGCTTCTGCCTCGTTCCTCTTTTGTGTACATTGAGCAATCACACAAGCTAGCCCTCCATGGCAAAGGGAAGAGTTGGAACCCATGTAAAGAATGTGCTTGGCTGTTATGTACTGCCAGGCCTCTTGGCTTTGTGATCTCTCCACTAAGCTGCTGACTTCCTGACCTTATTCTAGGCAAGTGATGCTGTTCAAGAAAACCCCACAGGAGTTGGTCTGTGGTGCCAGCCTCATAAGTGATCGCTGGGTCCTCACGGCTGCCCATTGTATCTTCTACCCACCCTGGGATAAGAATTTCACAACGGATGACCTCCTTGTGCGGATTGGTAAACACAACCGAAAGAAGTAAGAGCTGGCGGCGGCGGGGGTGGAAGTCAAAATCAGTCAAATTAAAGGAGGGCTTCTAGAACAGATTATTAACCAACCAGTCTGTGCAGGCTTAGAAAAGAATGCTGCAATTACTAAGAGCCAGCATGGGTTTCTCAAAACATATCTCGCCAAAATAATCTTATCTTTTTTTCTTTTTGAGATAAAAGCTTGTTTTCTGCTGCTCAGGAGACTAAAACAAGAACCAATGAATTCAAATTACAAGAAAAGAGATTCTGCCTAAACATTAGGAAGAGCTACATTGCTGTTAGGGCTGTTCATCAGTGTAATAGAGGGTCTCATAGGGTGAAGAACACACCTTCTATGGAGGTGTTTAAACAGAGGCTGGATGGCCAGCTCTCAGACAGATGGCAAATAATTTGACTAGACAGCCCTTGCAGTCCCATCCAACTCTATGACTTTACTATTCTACATATTAGCCATGAGTTTAAAAGATGCATAATACCATTTGCCTCTTCTGTCTGGGAAAAGGAAGATAACTTGGAGAAGACTGACAGAAACAATCCAGGAGCACAAAGGACTGTGTCTGTTGGCATGAAAGAAAATTTTTCTGAAAACAAAGTGCTGTGCATTCTTACTAAACTCAAAATACATTCCTCTAATTTATTATTCCATTTCTTCTACTTCTTTGAGAGGCAAGACATTCCACAGATATCAACTATTGATATTCAGTTTCTTATAGATGGAATTCATTGAAACCTTAATGGTAGTTTTGCAATGCTTGTTTCCAAATATACAGGACATCTCCTACCATTTTGGATTGGTGTACATATTGGGAATTTTGGCCACTCACAATACATCAGTTTCACAGAGAGGCAAGTTGATGAGGGAGGGGTTCCTTACATGTAACTGTAGTTCTTCAAACGGTCATCTGTGAATTCATATAAATGGGGGTTTACTGTGGCTGCGCAGTGCGTCATTTGGAACCTTCTAGAACTGTTATGTAAGTATTTCGGCAGTAGCTCCTTTTCCCATGGTACATGTGACCAGCCTGATTCCCATTCAGATCTTCAGTTCCTGAGGTTGGTCCTCAGTATGGTGAGATGAATCTGGGGAGAGTTGAAGAGTCAGTAAAAGAGGGAGAGGAATCAGACCTGCAGCTCCCAGAATCACATCCATCCTGGTGATGAGCAAAATGATTGTGGTACCATTGGTGTGGCGAGTGGGAAGAATGATTCCCGGAACTAGAGTCAGACAAGTCAGACTGACTAGGAGAGCACAAGGACAAATGGGAGGGATACTGATCATTGACACTGAATTGAGGGACAAGGAGGAGAAGGTGGCAAGGGACCTTCCTTGTCTAGAGGAGCCAGTGGAGTAGGAGAAAGGTCTGCTTGGCCCTCAGCAAGCAATTCAGGGAACAGTTGAAGAGCATCTACAGGCAACTCCACTACCTCTTCCTCTGAGGCTGTAACAAATTGAATGACCTGTGGAGATCCCTCCACAGAAGAGGGCTAGCCCATGGCTCTCAAATTGGAGAGTGATGGAATTGTATTGAAATTGGTACCAAAGCTTCCTTCTTTTGGACTTGCTCCATACAAGGCAGGATCATCTGCTGTGGAAAGGACAATGTAGGCCTCAACACATCTTTCCCTTTCTTCTTCCTATGATGTCTATTTTCAGAGCAGTGTTTTGAAGAAGCAGCTTCTGCTTCAAGAAATTAACCTAGTGTTGATGAAACTTGAGATTGAGCCTCCAATTCAACCTCTGAAACTGGTGTCAGTGACTCTTTCAGTCAAAATTGCAGAATCAGAAACAGGACTCTTAGCACTATTTCTAGTGCCTGAGTTTTAAGAAGACCTTTTGACAGTGAGACGGACAGAGGAGCTGGAGGCAGTCAGTGCAGATGGGATTGTGGAACTGAACCATGACAGAATAATCAAAGGGCACATCCATAACTTTTAGCATACTTTTAGCTTCAAGAAGGTTCCGAATGCTATATTGTGCAGGTGCGAAATACCCAATTGTGTGAGTCACAGAGACCATGAAGAAGAACTGCCAGTATGTGCTTGCACAGAAGAGCTTTAAGCCTAGGCAACCAGTTTTTGCGTGCCTAAGGGGATGTTGCTTTATAGTGATCACACAACCTAACATTTTGGTCTTCTCTGAGGCACAGAAGACTACACACATGCCCATTGATACCTGAAATTTTAGCTCCAAAAGAAGTGCACTTCTTAAAAGAACCAGAGGATATTTTAACAGTTGAGTTTAACAAAGCTAAAACATAGCTGAAGAATAGTGTGAGCCAGAACAGTCTTACTCAGAAATCAGACAAAGTCCAAAGCCAAGACCAAATCAAAATCTGAAGAGAGAAACCAAAATGCAGTCCAATAATCAAGAAGAGAGCAAATCCGTAAAACAAACGATACAGCTCACCAATAGTTCCTTTAATGTTGCTGCTGTGGCAGATGAAAAGGAACTGAGAGGTTAAGCAGGAGTTGGGCCGGTCATGTGCATCTGGAAGGAGGGCCTACCACCAAAATGCTTAACATAACAGCTCTAGAAGGTTCCAAATCCTGCACTGGGCAGGTACGGTAAGCTCCGATTTGTTTGAGTGACAGAGACCACAAAGAAGGACCTAGAAGACAAATAACATGCCAGTGAATCTCAATATAAGACAGAGGTAGCAAGAGCTTTCAAGAGCAGTTGCCAGACTCTCTTTCCGTCTCTCTGTCTCACACAACACTGAAGATAACGGAAGACCTCCCTCTTTCACAGGATCACCTATTCAAAACCACACTCTACTGCTCTCAGGTTAATTTCTAAACTCCTTACACACACATGCACACGAATACACCATTCATGAGAATATAATTATATATGCATACACACACACACACGCATGAGATTATATACACAAACACACACATGTGCACGCACGCACACATACTCATCCACCCACCACAGAAGCACCCATGTATCCTTTTACCTCAGTCCTTGTCAACCCTCCAGCTCCATCACCCTCCCAGGGTTCTTCCACAATATTCACAATTACCTTGCCAGTCTGCAGCTCACACGCTACAGTCATCTAAGTTACCTCTCTCCCATCCATGCAGCTTTCTCTAGCCATCTCTTGCTCACAGCCCTCTCAAGCCCTCCCAAACACCCTATCACTCTCTCTGCCAGCCCCCAAGCAGGTTACCCTCAACCAATCCGCTTCATGTTATAACTCTTCCTACCAGTCCCTTGATCACAATTTCATCCCAAATCACCTTATATTCCTTTCCATGTTTACCAGATCAGAAATATCAGGGAACCTTCCAACCAGCCAACCCACCTCAAACACAAACACACCATTCTTGCCTTCCCTTGGATGAGGGGACAGGATTTAGAAAGCAGCCAAGTAGGTACACTACAGAACAAAAGTCTGATCATTATAATGGATAGCCATCCATTATCTGGTCCTCATAGGTCCCAGGAAAGGAAAATGACAGAGGGCTAACAGCCAGGGATTTTCATTCTGCTGTGCTGATTATTTTTGGGGTTTTTGTTTTGTTTTAATTGGAAAGAAAGCAAGACATCCGTGAGTATCAAGGGTATATGGTAGTATGAGAAAAGTCAGTGGATATGAAGTGTCCCTTCTTTGGATCCCAAGCATAGGTGAAGGCACAGTGTGACATCCAAGGGATGCTCAGATCCATGGGCCTACCTCAGATCTCCAAAGAGAAGAGGCTCTTCCAAAAGGCCTTCTCTCTACAAGCTTGCAGAGCCCCCAGAATTAACTCTCTGTAGTCCTGTTCTCAAGCATTAAGCCTGAACAGGATACCTAAACATTTTTCAGGAGCACAGAGTGGTATACGCTGGGCAACAAGGCCTGAAGAGGTGTTCTTTTGTTCACTTAAATTATCTTTACATCTGTATCTGTTTTTATCTTGCAAACCATCTTTAACCTGAGAGGGAAAATCTTTCTCTTCCTTGCTGGTAGAACTCTGAGTGGCTGGCCACTTCACAACTCAGGTAGTAGTCCACTTTAGCCCCTGCTGCTCAACACAGCAGGAGAGTAGTGGGGGCAACGTGTTCACAGACAAAGGGGTTGGGGTCCACCCAAACAGTTCCATACCCTTTACTTGTATTTTTATAATCTACTCAGTTTTCTGTCTCATGCCAAAATGAGAAACTTGTCTTCTCTCTTCTCCCTAATTTATATAATCTTATGCTTCTACTGATTTTTCTAATCCTGCCTCCTCTTCAGAATATCTAGGAATAATCTTGACAAAGAATCAATTGTCCAAAAATTATTCCCATGGAGATGGATCACTTGAATATCCTTTTAGTTTCTGTAAGAAAAACAATTGCCTGGTAACTTTGCCACTAGCTACTAATGGTGGCTATATCAATATTTCTTACTTCATTACTTCTGCTCCTTGTTTTACAATAGTATGCCCTCAGTCTTTTGTGGCTGGGTTGAGGATGGGGCTCTGTTGACTTGGAGGTTCAATGTACTTGAGAGAGAAAAAGAGAGGGAATAGATTTTGTCCTTATATCTCTGGAAACTTTTCAGGTATGAACGAAACATGGAAAAAATTGTCATGCTGGATAAAATCATCATCCATCCCAAATACAACTGGAAGGAGAATCTGGACAGAGACATTGCATTATTACGCTTGAAGAAGCCAGTTGCTTTCAGTGACTATATACAGCCAGTGTGTTTGCCCACCAAGGAGATTGTTCAAAGGTGAGGATGTAGTGTTTTTGTTGTTTCTTTTTAAAGAACTTGCCCTGTTAAGTAAGTGCCTTGAAAACTTTGAGGGAGGGATCATCTTGATACTGCTACAGTCAGAAATAATGCTGTAAGGGTTCCAGACTACCAGCTTCCTAAATCCTGCTGCTAATGAAGAGTAGAGCAGCAGCAACTTTGGGAAAGGTCAGAATTCCCTTTTGGCTTTCCACTAATTTCAGTAACAAGATTTGAGTTGCATAAAGTTGGAGCTCTCATCATAGGCTCTTTAGCTGGGTCCGAATTAGAAAACAAAAGTCAATCAACAGTGTGAGGGAATACAATTCAGTCTCTTGGAAGAATTGCTACACCTCAGTGAAATAAACACTTGATGATAATCTTGATTTTGGGAATAAGTCCTATTTAGCCCAGTTACTTATAAACTGCTTTTTGTTCCAAAGCTGAGATCCAAGGCAGCCTGCACAACGTACTGAAACATCTCTATAAAGCACCATGTGCTAATATTAAACTGCACATTAACTTAAAAGATACCAATGAAAACACTTTAACAACACCACATTAATAAAGGCATTAGAGGTCTAGCATCTCTGTTTAGACCCAGTCTGCTACTGATGACCTGCTGGCAGAAAGACAACAGGTCAGCCTGCTCATCCAGTCTACTTGAGGGCATTCACAATCAAGCCTGGGTGTGCTCAGAATTTGCATAATACTAGCAGCAAGCAAGATTTCCCATAGCTTGGTCTCTTTATTATGGCACCCACCATGTCTTCCTTTTTTACTACAGATGATTGCCAACTCATTTCCTAACAAGGTCACCCAATGCTTCCTATCACATCACATTCTCTGCCAAATAATTTAGGGAGTGGAAGAGACACTACTGGAGGTAGGAGGTATCATAAGAATCTATTGTGCAGATTGAATATAACTATTAGATCAAGTTCAATGGCTTATCAGAGGAAAAGCTAGATGTTTTGTCTGCGCATATTGAATATTTCTCTACAGTGTTCTCCATCTGGTTTTCATGTAAAGTTTATCTGTTCTTCAGCCTGTTGCTAGCTGGATACAAAGGGCGTGTGACTGGCTGGGGAAACCTATTTGAGACATGGACTAGTAACCCTTCAGTTCTGCCCAGTGTACTACAACAAGTGAACCTGCCCATCGTGAATCGGGAAACTTGTAAGGCATCCACCAAGATCAAAGTTACGGACAACATGTTTTGCGCAGGTAAGTTTAACCTTTTCCTAAGCCTTCATTGCTTTATTCCAGAAGATGAAGAAACTGCGGGAATTGGAATACTGAAAGATCAAACTTAGTAATGTGAAGAAAGTATATCAAGCCACATGTGCATGGAAAGAAGAGAATGAGCCAGGCTGATTTAGATCATGGATAGTCAAATTCTTCAGCCATTGAGGGTGAGGTGGAACAACCTTGTCTAAAGGACTGGCAGCTGGAACCATTCCACTGTGTTAATACATCTTCTCACATGTACCTTGTCTGGGAAGGATCTGATTCCTCAGACTGAAGAACATGATGGGTGCCCTACCTTCTGCAAATGGATCAATAGTTCAGAGTTCTTTTGGTGCATAGGAGAGGCTTATCAGAGCTTCTCTAAGACATTTTTTCTGCCTGAGGCAGAGGATGACAAGATGCCCATCCTATTCCATGTATAAAAATTGAGCTTCAATAAAACAAAACTCTTCAACGCTGGCAGTTGGATAACATCCATCACAACACTGCTCATTATTGCTCCCTTCTCCCCAGCATTTGCCACGTGAGGTGGCTGCTTCCTGCTTAGACTGGAAGTACTGTTCTGTGGGTAGAATCAGAAGGCAGTTTCTTAACTAAGAAGTAAGAACAGGTTGCTTACCTGTAACTGTGGTTCTTCGAGTGGTCATCTGTGCCCTCATACATTAGGAGCTTTCGCGCCTGTGCGGTAGCGTTCGGAAGATTTAAGCAGTGGTTCAACCTGGGGCCCCCAGGTTTTACTTCAGCTCCCAGAAGCCCTGAGCATTGACCATAGTGGCTGGGGCTTCTGGGAGCTGAAGTCCACAAACATCTGGGGACCCACAGGTTGAGAACCACTGTTCTAGAGCTTGATAGCTTGGGGGGGAACCCCTCCCCCATGCAGGTATCGCACACGCTCAGCCTGCCGAGTAACAATTGCTCCTCAGTTCTGGTCCGCCGTGGAGAATGGGACCTGAAAAAGAGGGAAGGTTGGGCTGACATGTATGAGGTCACGGATGACCACTCAAAGAACCACAGTTACAGGTAAGCAACCTGTTCTTATTTTCGGGTCTCTGTGCCTCATACATTAGAAGACTGTGTAGCTTACCAGTAGGATGGTGGGTCAGGTCCCAGGTCCTACAGAACAGAAGCCAGCACAGCATGTCCAAATTGAGCATCCGCCCGGGGACCGGCAGTCCAGTGAGTGGCGCACAAAGGTCGATGGTTGGGACCAGGTCGCCACACGGCAGAATTCCTGCAGATCAACTCCTCGCAGTACGGCTGCAGATGTTGCTATGGCTCAGGTGGAATGAGCCCGAAGAAGGTCCGGGGAGGCTTCTTGGCAAGCTCATATGCCAGGGGGGATCGTCTGGACCACCCACTTGGAGAAGCACTGGGTGGACAGGTTGTGGGCCTCTTCCGGTGCCTGCCATAGCACACGAAAAGGTGCAATGTTTGTCTATAAGAGGCAGCCCTGTCCTTATAGAACGCCAGGGCCCAACGGACATCCAGGGAGTGAAGGAAACGCTCCAGAGGTGTAGTCGGGTCCGGGTAGAAGGTGGGCAGGATGACGTCCTGGCTCAGATGGAAACTGGACACCACCTTCGGCAGGAAAGAGATGTCAGTCCGAAGGACCACTTTGTCTCTGTGGAAGACGAGGTATAGCTCGTCAGACCAAAGTGCTGTCAGTTCTCCCACTCACCTGGCAGAGGTGACAGCCACTAGGAAAGCAGTCTTTATGGCGAGCAACCTGCTGTCGCCATGGGTTCGAAGGGCAGCCTCGTCAGCTGCGACAGCACCAGCGATAGCGACCACGGCAGTAGGGGCGGCCGATACTGGTCGGTAGAGGTGCTGTAGGCCCTTCAGGAACTGCTTGACGGTACCGTCCCTGAAGAGAGCAGCCGAAGGGGATTGTGGCAGTTGGTATGCCACGATCGCGGCGAGGTACACCTTCAGCAACGGGAAGGCCAGGCCCTGCTGTCGGAGGTGCAGGAGGATGTGGAGCACGGTACGCAGGCTGACAGGCGATACTGGCTCTTGACGTTTCTCCACGAAGGCAACGAACGCCGCCACTTGTAGTGGTAGTTGCGGCAAGTCGACTCCTTGGCCACGGTCAAGACGTTCCCAATGACAGGGTCACCTAGGGCGATATCCTCCAGGCACGGAGGGCCAAGAGCAGCAGATCTGGGTGCAGCACGAGACCGTCGGAGTGGGAAAGGAGGTCCGGTACCGTCGGAAACCGGAGGATTTGTCCCCGGGCGGCCTCGAACAGGGGCCTGGACCAGTGCTGCCTCAGCCAGTACGGTGCCACGAGAACCACGTCCGCTTGGATCTTCGCTATCACGCAGCCCAGAAGGGGAAACAGAGCGATCGCATAGAGAAGTCCCTCGTCCCACCGAAACTGGAACGCATTGCCGATGGAGTGGCGATTGCGGCTGGCCCTCGAACAGAACCGGCAACACTTTGCGTTCTGGTGGTGGCAAAGAGGTCGATGGTCGGCTCGCCTCATCGATCCCGAACCATCTGGAAGGCCTCAGTGGAGAGGGAGCACTCGTGTTGGGATGAGGTGTCCCTGCTGAGAGCGTCTGCTGTGGTGTTCTCCTGTCCTGCAAGGTGAACCGCCACTGGATGGATCTGCAGCAAGATGCACCAGTCCCAGAGATCGAGGGCGATGTTCAAGAGAGTGGTGGAGTGAGTCCCTCATTGTCTGTTCACGTAGCAGACTGCCGTCGTGTTGTCGGTGAGGATCAACACCATGTGGCCCACGACGAGGTGACGGAACGCCCGCAGAGCTTTCGAGATGGCCAGCAGTTCGAGAGCGGTGATGTGAGGGTCCGCTCGCGTCCGATCAACCGACCACGGACCCTGAGGTCGTTGGAGTGTGCTCCCGAGCCGAGAAGCAAGGCATCCGTCGTCACCGTGACTGAGGGGCTGTGCTCCCGGAACGGCATGCCCGACAGGAGGTGGCAGTAGGACTGCCACCACAGGAGGGATTGGCGCACCTGTTGAGGCAGCTGGTAGTGGCGATACTAGTCGTCCCAGAGAGGATCGAAAGAGGTAGGTTACGGCGGTCGTCGAGGTATAGCCAAGGAGCTGCTGTATTGTCCTGGCTGATACTGTCGGAGCGTGGAAGGCGGTGGACGCTGCTCGACAAAGCGTCTGCGCCCTGTCCATCGGTAGATAGGCCCTCGCCGAACCGCATCTAGGGTCGCCCTGATGAAGTCGAGAACCCTCGTGGACTCGAGGTGGGATTTTTCAATTGACCCTAGTCCGAGTCAAGTGAGGAGGGTCAGAGTCTGGTGAATATCTATAGAGTTTCCACCGGCGGGACGCACCAATAGCCAATCGTCCAGGTAGGGGTAGACGGAGACACCTTTCGTCCGCAGGAAGGACACGATGGGAGCCATGCACTTGGTGAATACTCGCGGTGCGGTGGAGAGGCCAAACGGCAGCACCCGGGACTGGTAACAAGTGCCGTCGACCGCAAAGCGCAGGTACCGTCTGTGCTGTGGGCGGATGGAGATATGGAAATAGGCGTCTTTGAGGTTGATGGACGCAAACCAGTCCCCTTAGGGGAGGAAGGGTAGGATCGAGGGCAGTGTGATCATCTTGAACCTCTTGGGGCAGATGTAGTCGTTCACCCCTCTGAGGTCTAGGATGGGCCGCAGGGATCCGTCCGCTTTCGGTACCGTGAAGTACCTCGAGAAGAAGCTGGTGGTCTTGGCTGAAGGTGGAAGCGCCTTGATCGCTCCCTTTTGCATGAGGGACTGGATTTCTTCCAGCAGGACTGAGCTGGCCGCGGTGGAGTACTAAAACACCCTGCGGCGGAATATCCTGGAACTCTATGGCGTATCCCAGGCGGATGATGGTAAGCACCCAGGAGTCCGCAGTGACCTTCTGCCACTGGGCGAGGTGCCTGGCCAGGCTCGGTTGGTGGTGAAAGGGCTACTGGAAGGCTGAAGGTCGGCATTGGTGGTGTCCTGCTGATGCCATCAAAATCGTGACTTCATCCCAGACGAAGACTTCTTTGAGGATGATGACGGGCGTCATTGCAGAAACCTCCGTGGGGGGGATGAGGTCGACTGCCTAGATGAGGTCAATCGAGGGGACCGCGGCTGGTAGGCGGAAGAAGAGGAGGATCTTCACGAAGACTTAGGGGCAAAACCACGGCGAGACTGGGCTGGCCGGTCAATGCCCATCTTCTTCGCGGTCAGACGGGCCTTAACAAGGTGGTCCATGGCCTCGTCTGTGGAAGTATGGAACAGCCCCTGGCCATTGAATGGAAGATCTTCAATCGTCGACAGCTGCTCCTGAGCCCAGATGACCGAAACCATGCATGTCGTCGGAGAGCCATGGAACCGACCATCATTCTTGAGGTAGCTTCCACGGCGTGCCTCGAGGAGGAATTTGTTGGTTTGCGACCGCGACGGCCTCACCGAAGAGCTACGTAGCAGAACTCGTTGGGCAGCTCGGCTAGGAGCGGGGCAAGTCGGTCCAGATATTACGATGGTATGCCGCGAGGCATGCCATCGTTTTTAGGGTTCTGGCCACCAGGCAAGATGCGAAGTAGAATCGCCTTCCATAGGCATCGAGCTTCCGGCCTTCACAGTCCGGCGGGGTGGTATGTATTCGATTGCCTCCCTTTGTTTGGGCCAACTCGATCATGATAGAATTGGGTACGGGGTGGCTAAAAAAGGAACTCCGCGTCTCTCTTTGCGTCCTGTAGAGGTGTTCCAGCTGGTCTGGTATTGGCTGCGCTGACGCTGGCTTCACCCATGGCTGTTTCATCGCCTCGAGTGTCGGTAAGAAGGGCAGCGGTGCGGTCGATGGTGGGTGAGCCTCAAGATATTGGAATACTGGGTTGTGCACTGCAGGAGCCGGCTCTGTCACTTTCAGGGCTGTGGCCATACGAAGGAAGATGACTGAAAATTGCTTCACATCTTCCGGGGCGGACTCTGGAGCGGGTTCTCCAAAGGCCAGCGGAAGCGACTCGTATGAGGACGGAGTTGACTCCGGGGCATCCGAGTCGGACTCGTAAGAGTCAGAAGACGGAGTCGGGGACCTCTCCTCTGCTCTCTCCTGCGATGACGTATGTGCAGGTGGGGCCAGGGTCACCGTGGGAGCTGTGGGCTGCACCGGTATCAAGGTAGGCGCTGTGGTCGGTATCAGCGTCACCTGCAGGGGCACCACCGAGGGCCGAGGTTGGTGGGCGACCTGCGTTGTCGATGTCGCTGCAGTCGTCGTCTGGGCCACAGTGGTCTGTGGTGCTGGACGAGTAGCAATCGCAGTTGTCCTCGGAGGTGGCGAGACTGCCCTGTAGCGGGGTGAGGGCTCCCGGGAATTCCAATGGTGCGGCGAGTGGGAGCGGCGCAGCAAGCGGCTCAGCATCCGTTTGTAGTACGAACGATGGGCCTCCCTGGATGGCGATCGAGACTGGTGTCGTGGGGACTAGTACCGAACGTCAGGATGGTACCGATCCCTATACGGCAGGGAATAAGAGTAGTAAGATCCCGCTGGCTAGTGCCAAGGGTGCCCCTGGCGATACCTTCCCAGGTAGGAGTATGCAGGCTCCCCGGAGTAGGCTCTTTCTAGGCGCATCTTCCGGTGTGGCAGGGATGGAGGCCTGGCTCTCACGTCAGGAGAGCGGGATGCCCCGCGTCCAGAGGCTGGCCCATTGGAGGGCAAGGGTCGATGTCTGACCACAGCCTCCTCCCGGCAGTCGACCTACGAACGGCGATTTGGCGGGGTCACCTCAGCCATGAGCTCTGGCGGCTCTGAGGGCAAGGCCTCCATGGCCTGCTCCTTGTCGGATACCTCGAGGACCTCTTGCTCCTCCGGGGGCTCCTCAGGTTCCTCGGTGGGCTGGGTGGGCGGGGGGTGTTATAGAGCGAGTCTCCTTTTGGGAGAGGGGCCTCTCCTTCCTCCTCTTTTTCTTCTCCTTGTCCTTCCCAGTGTTGTGAGGGAGAGGATGCTTTTTCTGGGCTGGAATCAGCAGCTTCGGAAAGGATAAGGAGGCCTGCGAGCCCGCAGGGTCCTCCTGCGCCAACGGAGTCGATACCTTTGGAATCTGCGGCAGCTTCATTATTGGACTGAGCCCGGTACCGATGAGGTGGAGGGCGTGGCAGCCGCCACCGATTAAGAAGCCAGGCATCTGGATTTCTCGGCCATCGTATCCTTCTGAGCACAGAGGGACTCCTCCCAACAGTGTGACTTAAGTCTGGTGGAACGGTTACAAAGGGTCTGGTGCGTGAATTGTCGGCAGATCGGGCAGGCCTAGATGTTATGCCCTTCGCCCAAACAAAAAAAACACTCGCTGTGTTTGTCGGAGAGGGCAACCTTCATTCCACAGGAGGTGCAGCTCTTGAAGAGGGCCGACATAAACTAACAGTGAAGAGGAGGGAAATCCAATCGTCAACACAAGTCCGAGATCCGAAAACCATAGTCAAGCCAGAAAAGTAATAAAAAACCAGTTGAAAATACCAAAGGCCGAAATCGAAATCCAAAAAAGAGTAGTCGAAAAAGCCAAAATCCGAAGTCAAAAGCCAAGAAGTAAACTGAAAAGCACAAGCCAACGAAAGAACCTTCGGGTTTGCAACGGCGGACAAGAAAGAACCAAGGAGCGACCGTTACTCAGCGGACTGAGCATGCGCGAACTGGGATGGGGGAGGGGTTCCCGCCAAGCTAAGAGCTCTAGAATCTTTCAAGCGCTACCACGCAGGCGCAAAAGCTCCTCCTAATGTATGAGGCACAGAGACCACAAAGAAGAAGAAGACCTTCTAATTCAAGGAATGATACAGGCCAAGTGAGAACCTTAGCTAAGCTAGCACCATTGCCCTGAACAACAGAAGCTTCCAGCTTGCACAGAGGAATGAGAATGAGGTGGAGAAAGATAAAGAGATCAAGTTCAGCTGAGAAGACACACAAGGCATGCTGAAGGTCAAATTGCTTCCCAGTTCTTGTCTGAACTGATATGAGCTTCTGGCTTAGATACACATATGGGGAAAACAAATCCATCTCATGATAAAATCAGGCAGGAGAGCGCCCAACTTCTCTCTTGCATGGCATCATCTGCCTTCCTTCAGTTACTATAGAAACAGAAAGGTAACTTCATGGAAATATATCAGGTTTGGGACTTAACCATGCATCAAGACCTGCCATCAATTCAGGACATTTTGGCATTTCTTTTTAAATCAGAAGAGTATTTTATAAGGACTGTCATGAAGCAGTTATTCAAATCAGGGTAGCTATGTAAATTGTTGTTAATGTTGTAAAACCAATTAAAAACATACAACGAAAATTGTAACAAGAATAATTTCAAATTGATTATGATTGCTATGAAGTCATCAATAATAAGAAATAATAGTGAAGGGCCCCGGTAGCTTTTTAGAGTGGAAGATGGCTCCTACATTTAGTTGAGAAATCATCACACTTGATATTAAGGGAAATAATATTCCATTTCTAAGAGAAAAGGTTCCTTTGCAATCAGACTTGCAGATTTGGCCCACATTTACTTTCTAGAGACCAATCAAAAACAAAACATGCTGTTGTAATATATACAAGTGGGGAAAAAAATAATGAGCTATGGCAAACAGATTGGAGACAGAAACTATAAAAGTCTGTTGAGCTTGACCCTACATGCTTGCACTTTCTGTAGCAAACTTTATTACCTTCCCCTGATGATTCCTACTATAAACTTGCAAGTTTAGAATTTGCAAAACTTATAGCTACAGATATACAAAAGGGCAACCTGACTGGCTCAAGAGCTATTATTTCTTCTGTAGTTTTAATCAGCTAAATGGACTTTACTGTCTTGTTTAAAAAGTTGAATTGTTATTATGGGTGTTGTTTTTATTTAATACAACATATCTTCAGAAAAACAATTTATCAGATTTCTGGCAACACTACCACTCCAATGAGTGTTTTAAACAAAAACAGATTATGTAACAGAAGCTCAAATTATGATGCATCAAGAGATACATTTTAGCAAGCACTATATTACTATTATAGATTCCAATGGGTACTAAAGTAATGCCATTTATCAGCCACTTTTTAATAGTTTGTATACCAGTTTTGAGAAACAGCACAGTGTAGTGGTTTGAGTGTTGGATTACAACTCTGGAGACTAGAGTATGAATCCCTGCTTGGCCATAGAAACCCACTGGGTGACCTTGGACAAGTCACATTCTCTCAACCTCAGAGGAAGGCAAAGGCAAACCTCCTCTAAACAAAGCTTTCCAATAAAACCCTGTGATAGGTTTGCCTTAGGGTGTCCACAAGTCGGAACTAAGAACAGGTTGCTTACCTGTAACTGTGGTTCTTCGAGTGGTCATCTGTGCCCTCACACACTAGGAGCTTTCGCGCATGCGCGGTACCATACGGGAAATTCTAGACCTTAGTAGCTTGGCAGGAACCCCTCCCCCATGCCCCTACTGAGCATGCTCAGCCCGCTGAGCAACGGTCTCCCTTCAGTTCTAAAGTCCGCCAATTAGGGACCTGAGAAAGAGGGGACGGCAGGGCGGGTGTGTGTGAGGGCAAAGATGACCACTCGAAGAACCACAGTTACAGGTAAGCAACCTGTTCTTCTTCTTCGTGGTCTCTGTGCCTCACACACTAGGAGATTTTGTAGCTTACCAGAAGGACGGTGGGTCAGGTCCTAAAGTATGGAGGCCAGCACCGCTCGTCCAAACCGGGCATCTCTCCGGGACCGGCAATCCAGTCGGTAGTGGCACATGAAGGTCGATGGTCTGGACCAGGTCGCCACCCGACAAAGTTCTTGCAAGTCCACACCTCGCAGGAGGGCCGTTGAGGATGCCACAGCTCTGGTGCAGTGGGGCCGAAGCAGGGCTGGTGGAGGCTGCTTGGCCAGCTCGTATGCCAGTAGTATAGTCTGGGCCACCCATTTGGAAAACCTCTGAGTGGACACCTTGCGGCCTCTGCGACGCTGACCATAGCACACAATCAGGTGCGGGGTCTGTCTAAATGTCACAGTTTGTTGAGTGTAGAAGGCCAGGGCCTGACGAACGTCCAGAGAGTGCAGGGGTCGCTCCAGAGGCGTCATCGGGTTCAGGTGAAAAGTAGGCAGGATGATGTCCTGGTTAAGGTGGAAATGCGACACCACCTTAGGCAGGAAAGAAATGTCCGGGTGCAGGACTATCTTGTCACGATGGAACACCAAGAAGGGCTCATCGACTCGCAGGGCTGTTAGCTCACTGGCCCGCCTGGCAGAGGTGACAGCCACCAGGAAGGACGTCTTGATGGTAAGAAGTCTGTCATTGGCAATGGCCATAGGCTTGAAGGGTGGTCGCGTGAGGTGGGAGAGGGCCAGGGACAGCGACCAGGGTGGTAGCGGCAGTGATACCGGTGGGTATAGATGTTGCAGGCCTTTCATGAATTGCTTCACGGTGGTGTCCCGGAAGAGAGCTGCTGATGGAGAGCCTTGAGGTTGGTAGGCCATGATGGCGGAAAGGTAGACCTTCAAAGAAGGAAACGCGAGTCCCTGCTGTCGAAGGTGGAGGAGGAAGCGGAGCATGGTACCGAGACCGACAGGTGATACTGGCTCGCCTCGCGCCTCAGCAAAGGCTACAAAATGCTGCCACTTATAGCCATAGTTGCGGCGGGTCGACTCCTTCCTGGCTGCGGTCAAGACGTCCTGGATGGTAGGGTCGTCTAGGACGTTATCTTCAAGGCATGGAGGGCCAGGAGCGACAGGTCGGGATGGAGAACATGACCACCGGAGTGAGACAGCAGATCGGGTGTGCCGGTAGCCTAAGAAGTAACCCCGAGCGGACTCAAACAGGGGCCGGGAACCAGTTTTCCCTCCCCCGGGTACGGGGCGAGGATGACAGTCCGGTCTGACAGGATCTTGGCGACCACCCGGCCCAGAAGAGGGAACGGAGGGAAGGAAACCCCAGGAGCCCACTGGTCCACTCGAACTGGAAAGCGTCACCGAGAGAGCTCGGTCCCCAGCCGGCTCTCGAGCAGTCCCCAGCGACACTTCGCGTTCAATGCAGTGGCGAAGAGGTCGATCATGGGCTCCCCCCAGCTTTTCCCGGGTTCCCCCGGAGTGCCTGAGGGCGTCCGATGTGTTCTCCTGGTGGACGGCAATCGGGTGGACGGAAATTTTGGGGGACCTGAAGCGACACACACCTTTCCCCAGAGTTGGGGGGCGATGGTGAGAAGCGTGGTGGAATGAGTCCCTCCTTGTCGGGTTTATAACAGACGGTGGTCGTGTTATCCGTGAGGATGAGGACCAAATGCCCAGCGACCAATTTCCGGAATGCCCTCAGTGCTTTCCAGATGGTGAGGAGCTCGAGGGCATTGATGTGTAGTTTCGGTCTCGTCACCACTCCAGTGTCCCCGGACTCTGAGATCGTCGCAATCCCCCTTCCCCACCCAAATAGGGAGGCATCTGCCGTCAGAGCGAGTCGAGAGGTTGGCAGCCCAAAGGGCACCCCCGACAGGAGATAGTGGTAGGATAGCCACCGTAGCAGGGAGTGGCGTATCCATGGTGGAATTTGTAGTTGCAGCCTCTGGTCATCCCTGAGTGGATTGAAAGCTCTGACGAACCAGTGCGGGGTGGGCGTGCCCCGGGAGTTGAGAGAGGTAGGTGACTGCCATGGTGGAGGCCATGCAGCCAAGGAGCTGCTGGATCCTTCTGGCCAAAGTCTTTGGCCCCGTTCGAACGTGGCAGACGCACCCCGGGGGAAGGGGTTTGCTAAAGCTCACTCCGGGGGTAGGTAAACCTTCCAGGACCAAGTCCAGAGTCGCTCCGATGAAGTCGAGCACTCTTCCCCAGCTTGAAGTGGGACTACTCTGGATTGACCCGGAGACCAAGAGGGGTAGGGGGGATAAGAGTCCTGTGTACGTCCATTTTTAAAGTTTGCGTTTGCAGGACGCGACCAACAGCCAATCGTCCAGGTAAGGGAAGACGGAGATGCCCTTCATCTGCGGGTTGGGGTCCCCACCAGGGCCATGCACTTTGTGAAGACTCTGGGAGCGGTGGACAGGCCGAACGGCAGCACCCTGTATTGGTAACAGTTTCCGTCGATCGCGAACTGAAGGTACCTCCTGTGCTGGGGACGGATGGGGGCGTAAAAGTAGGCATCCCACAGGTCGAGGGGCGGGGAACCAGTCCCCTCGACGGGGGGAAAGGAAAAAGATGACAGCGTGACCGTCTTGAACTTCCTGGGATGGATGTATTTGTTCACCTCTCTGAGGTCCAGGATAGGTTGAAAGGGTTTCCCGTCCGATTTCCCCGTCGGTGAAATACCCAGGAGAAGAAGCCGGTGGTATGGCCGAGGGCGGAACCTGCTCGATCGCTCCCTTCTGTAGGAGGGACTGGATCTTTTCCAGCAACGGCGGACTGGCTGGGGTGGAATAGAAGACACCTCGCGGTGGAATATTTGGGGAACCTTGGATGGCGTAACCAAGACGGATGATGGTGAGGACCCAAGAGTCCATGGTGATTGAGTGCCATTTGGCGAGGTGTTTGGCCAGGCTGGGACGATCTTTCAAGGCTGCTGGCAGTTGGAAGGTTGGCTGTGGAGGTGCCGCGCAACATGTCAAAAATGGGACTTGGTCCTGGACGACGACTTTTTCGAAAAATCTGTCCGCTTCAAGGAGGTCGTCGTGAGGAGGACACGGTCGAGGTTCGAGATGGTGCCGACTGAGGCGAACAGGGCCTGGGAAGCTGGAGGAAGAGGCCCCTGCGGCAGGCGAGTGGGAGAGCCAAAGCCCGGGGGGCAGGACTGCTGAGCTACGTCCCATCTTCTTGGATGTTAGCCGAGCCTTGACGATGTGGTCCATGGCGTCATTATGGTGCTTTGAAAAACCCTTGCTGTCAAAGGGGAGATCTTCAATCCATTTCCTGGTGTCCTCCTGCAGGTCTGACAAACATAGCCATGTGTAACAGCGAAAGGGCCCCACGGAGCCCACCATGACCCGGGCGGCCACCTCAACGGAGTGTCTAGAGGAGATGATCTGCTGACTGGCGAGTGCCACCGCCTCAGTGTAAAACGGTTGGCACTCACCTGGCTGTCCTCTGGGAGGGTGGACAAGAGAAGGGAAATTTTTTCCACGGGGCTCCGGAGGTAAGCCACCAGGCAGGTTTGGGTATTAGACACTCTGGCTATAAGGGAGGAAAAATGAACCTCCTCCCAAAGGTTGAAACTGGCGTCCTTCTCTGTCAGGCGGAGTCGTGTGTGCCCTGGTCCCTCCCTTGGTCTGGGCTGATTCAATGACCACAGAGTTTGGCAGCGGATGATTAAACAGGAGCTTGGCATCCTCTCTTTGGATCCGGTACAGATGCTTAGCCGGTGCGGTATTGGCTGGGTGGAAGCCGGCTGGGCCCATGGATGTTTTGGGCCTCCCTCAGGGCAGGCAGGAATGGTAGTGAAGCCGTCAATGGCAGACAGGTATCCACGTAGTGGAACACCGGGTCCTGCACTGCCGGGGGGGGCCCCAACATTCCCGAAACCCCGGGCTGCTGACATCTGCAGGAGGATATCCGAGAACTGCTTAACATCCTCCGGTGCCAACTCTGGTGCTGGATCTCTGAAAGCCAAGGGCGGAGATTCATGCGACTCCGGCATCGACTCTTTGGAGTCTGAGTCAGACCCATAGTCCTGGGAAGATGCCGGGGAAAATCCGTCTGGCGATCTGTCTGGTGATCTCTCAGTCGGCGGGAGGGGGAAGACGGTATGCCAGGGTGACCGTAGGGATGGGAGTATGGTAGGCCTGGTTGGGGGAGGCCCCGTGTAGTCGTCTGAGGTGGGGCGGCCCTCATCGGAGGAATTACCGTTGGCACGGGTGCTGGACTATCTGGGTGACCATAGCAGCAGTGGTGTGGGCTGTGCTGGAAAAAGTTTCCTGAGTTGGGTGGGAGACCGTGGAAGTGACCCCTTGGGGGCGGGGAGGCCACCCGGTAGTGAGGCGCATGCTGGCGGGGGGTGGCACGGAGATCTGGGTGGTAAGCAAGAGGGTGAACGCTCATGCCGTGAATGGTAGGGTCCCCCATGACCCGGGGGGGAGCGACGGGAGGGAACCCCTCCCCCCACATCGGAATGGTACCGGTCCCTGTATGATGGAGAGTAGGACCGGTATAAAAACCGGGTACTCCCTCCAGGTGTGCTCCTGTCCATACCTCATAACGTGGGGGAGGCGGAGGAGTAGGGCAAGTCTTGGGAGGGTATGGACCATTCCCCGATAGGCTTCCCGGTGATGTGGGGAAGGCTGTCTGACCCCCCCCGTTCCGGTATTGGAGAGGCGCTTCTACCCTCGGAACCTTGGTGGTGAGGGGGAGGCCTGGGGAGCTACCGGAACACCCCCCCGGGCGGGCCGCCAATTTGGGGTGTCCGGGCGGGGTATTGCGGCTGTTGAACAGGCGGGTTGGGTCCCGCCAAGCCAGCGGTCTCTTGGACGTCGGAAACCTCCAGGACCTCCTGGGGTTCTGGTTCCCCCCTCGGGGTCTTCATGGAGTTGGTTGGAGGAGGAGTGGGAGGAGCCGGTCTAGCCAGAGAGCCGTGCTTTTCCCTCCTCCCTCTTCTTCCCTTTTCTTGGGATGGCTTCCCAGGGGGCAGGTGGCTTGCGCTAGCCACAGTCAGCATCTTTGATGGTTTGGCACCCTGTGAGCCCGCAGGGGCCTCCCTGAAGCTGAAGCCGACGAGATCTTGGGGATCTTCGGCAGGGCTGATGACGGAGCCCTATGCGACGGTACCAAGCCCGGTACCTAACGTGGTCAGGTTGGCAGCCGCTGATCCTGACAGTGGGGTTTGGGCGCAGGTCAGCTCGAGGTGGATTTGGATATCCTCGAGATGGATGGGGCTGACTCCTGTGCTGGGCCAAGGGGAAATCCCCCCAGCAATGCGACTTGAGGCGGGCCAGACGATTCCCCCAAAATTTTCGAGGTGAAGTCTCTCCCCAAATTTTTGGGAGGCCTTGGTGTTGTGAGCCTCGCCCAAACACAGGAGAGACTGGCTGTGCCCATCAGATAAAACGGCCTTTTCGGTCCCTTTTTGCAAGGCTTGAAAGAAGCCGACATAAAAAATAAGATGGGGAGAAGAAAAAAAAAAGAGTCGAGTAGAGTTAAAAGGGCGAGGTCCGAAAACGAAGCCAGGGGGAGGGGTGGCAAGTCGAAGATTAGAAGTCCCAAAAAAAACGGGGACAAGCACCCAAAAACACCAAAAACCAGTCCGCAAAGCCAAAGACAAAATCCAAATACCAATCTGAATCGAAAACCAAAAAAAACTTTTCAAACGAACACCAAGAACAGCAACCAAGCTCAGAACCTCTGTACGCAAAAGGGAGATGAGAAAGAACTGAAGGGATACCATTGCTTGGCGGGCTGAGCATGCTCAGTAGGGGCATGGGGGGGGGTCCCCGCCCAAACTACTAAGCTCTAGAATTTTCCAAACAGTACCATGCATGTGCAAAACTCCCCAGTGTGTGAGGCACAGAGACCACGAAGAAAAAAACTTGAAGATACACAATAAATACCATTTCCACTATGAATATGATCTGTTAACCTCTCAATTTCTACATGTTTTCCCAAAAACCATTAGAGAACTGATGGAACTAGAGGATATTTCCAGTATTATATGCAAATAGGTTTTTTTTTTAAATATTGGGAATGTTAATCTGTATTTTATTTAAAATACATTTATAAGATTCTCAGATGATCCTGTCTACATGTACAGCTTCACTACATGTTAGACCAACTGTTCCACAGATTCCAGTCTGTAAACACTTTAAATCTTGTGACAGCAAACATTATATGAAAAGTAGGTATCTCTTGTGCTCCATGACTTAGCAAAGATAATGTAAAAAAAACTTGTACATCAAACCACATCAACTGTATGAAGGATATGAAGCTGTAAGTTGTGGGATGCACCTTGCTGGTTTCTGGAAGTGAGAGGATAAGCACCGGCTTCCTAAATGAAAATTGGTCATATCAAGTTATTAAAGGCCGCAAAGGGAATCAACTAAAAAAAACACAGGGAAGAATGTGAATCCTCCTCTATTCAGCAACAGGTAACTCTTCTTCTTTTTAGGGTACAGTCCTGAGGATTCCAAGAGGGGAGATGCCTGTGAGGGTGACAGTGGGGGCCCTTTTGTCATGAAGGTACGTACAATGGCCAGAGCACTGCAATATATACACAAAAATTTTAAAGAGCAGCGATAACATATTATGTTTTGCCAATTCTGCACTGAAATGGAGGCTGGGCTATATGACCTTCAGCTATGCAGTAGTCATGATGTCCCTTAGGGCCACTGAGATCAATACTGGATGAACTAAAGGGACTACCTCAATCTTATACAGAGTTAGCATACACTAGGCCTATGTTCAGAGAACATAGTATTGATCACATAGAATCAAGCTTGTAAAACAGTTGGTTCTCTGTTAATAACTTAAATACAACTTGTCTTTAGATTCAGTGTTGGGAACACTTAATAAACGCATTCATCAGCTTTGAACATGGCTTTGTTCTCATTGCTTTAAAAAACTGTGGAGTTTTGATACTATGAATTCTATAACATTTCATGCAAATTAAGAATATTTGCATGGACTTTTGTTTTCCGTAATTCAACCTGCTGGTGGAATAGTCATACAAAACACAGAAAAACTGAAAGCCCTTCTTCCTAAGCACTGGTCTTATTCAGGCATTCTAGTTATTTCTAAGATTTAAACATGCATATCCCACAAAATTAAGAAACTCATGCTGTCAGAAGACTCCATTCTGCAGCCAGTATCATTCTCTCGACCTATTCTAACAGCCTTGTAGTTAATACAGTCATGTTACTATTTATACCATGAATATTTATGACTTATATACCTTTTGCCATATGTTGACTCTCTTCTTAGTATTCTTGCTCTTGCCTCCAACCCCTATCCTTTCAGCATCCAACACATGAGCGATGGTATCAGGTGGGTATCGTCTCATGGGGAGAAGGCTGTGATCGTGATGGCAAATACGGATTCTACACCCATGTATTCCGCTTGAGGAAATGGTTGCAAAAGGTTACAGAGAGACATGGGCTTTAAAAGGATTTTAACTTCAGCACTTGCACCTTGGTTTATAGATACTGTACTAATTAATCATTATACTAACTAAAAGCCTGTAAAAGGAAATGGTAACTGATCACAAACCCCAATAAAAGTTTTGGACCAAGTACTTATTCTCTGGTATCAACTGCAAGAGATACTTTTGTTCATTCTAGTGCAAAACACTAGAATTGCCAAAGTGGAGTCACATGTTAAATAAGTTCATAGACGTAAAGGTCAATTCTGTGCAACTCATTCAGACGCTAACCCACTGAATCCAATAGGACATTATGATAGCTATCTAGAATTACAACCTCACAAGGAGCTGCAAATTACATGCCTTTACTTATGTGAAGAGCAATGCAGGAGGCGGCTCACAAATAACCTAAGCTTAATTTTTCAATTTAAAAATAGGTAGGAAAGGTTATGTGTACATGTGAGAGAGATTATCTTACTTAGAATTTATCTGTTTAAAGACAACAAACAGGAAATAGCTACTGAAACCAGGGTTATAGGGTCTGTTTTCTTCAGTGACATAGGGCCATGGAGAAATGTCAGCATGAAAAATGCTTCTCATTAAATTTAAAGTGAAACTATAACCACCACTCCTCATAGCATTTACAGTAGTAAACCAAGGGTCAGCTTGTATATACTTTGTGATCTGTAGGCTAGAAAAATCCCTTCAGCTTAGTTAGCTCTCATGTTACATACATAAAATATAGAAGGCCAGTGATGCAGGATGGGGATGTGGTGGTAAAGTAGGGAATAACCATGTGCTTAGTGCTTCCACACATCCGTGTCAGTGAGATGGGGGGGTGCCAGCTACAAGAGACAAGTTTGCAGCAGAATGCACATGTTGGCCAGCCCCAAGCTTAATTATCATGACTCAAAGATCATTTTTCTTTTATTTTGGAAGATTATTGGCTCTGATCTTCACTCAACTCAGGAGGGGAAAAAAGCAGGCCAAGCAATGTTGCCACTTTCACACTCAGTGACAGAATGCCTTATTGATGAGCAAAAGTGTGAGCAACAGTAGAACAGACGCATTGTGGAAGTATTTAAAGGGACGTAGTTTTATTCAGTTGATATTTTAAAAGTCACAGTAGCATTTCTGCAAGCAAAATGATATCCCACTACATCCAGAGTTGTTAAGTGAGCCTTTTCTACAGCAGCAAACATTCCTCCACTGAGTGAGTGAAGCTCTAGAAGACACAGAAAGGGGGAAATTGGTCAAATTCTATGACTGTTGACTAACTTATAACATCCTTTGCTTCTTAAACATTCTCTGTACTGATACTGGTAAACCTCTGGTCTCCCAGACACTAGTAAAGAAAGTTCTGTTTCTTCTGGAGTATCTTCCCCAGCTACAATCACCAAGATTCAGGAACTAGAGAAATTTAGTAGTAAAATGTAACATTTATTCAAATGTATGGTAGAAACATTTCCATTGGCTCTAGGTTAAGCTAAAAGTGGCTTAAATTGGGTATTTCTGAAATCAATATTGAAATGGCAAATATTTATCAAAACTAAAGCCACACATCAGGCTTGGGGTAGGGAAAGTATTTTTTTTAGACAAAGCATCAAGTTTGCTACAAAGGCTTCGCTATATTTCCAAACCTCACTCATGCCACACATCTGTATATGGTAATTCTGACTGCTATTACCATACAGTTCAGTGCATTATACCAATGTAGTGATTACACGGCTGCAACAGCATTTATTTCAAAACATCTAAGGAGGGAGAAGCGGAAAGTACTATCCTAGAAGATGCTACAGAAACTCTGTATGCTGCAGCAGCTTTGGGAATCAGACCATAAGAGGCACACAAATGCATAGCCCATACGCAAAAGACAGTATTGTTACTCAGACAATTCCTCATAATCACCTAGACTGGTGTCCTTCAACTGTGGCAATATTTGACCCACTTCAGTGCACAAGCATTCTGGAAGCAGAATCCCACAGGAACATTCTCAGCTACCAGCAGCAATCACTGGCCATACATTTAGTACAAGCTTTCTAGCAGCTTTTGGGCTGACAACAGAACTGACTGGTGCACAGGTGAAATGACCACATCTAGATATTTTGGGTTTCAGCATGTATATTAATGACATGAAGAGAGAAAATCATTAGAAAAACCCAGCCCAACTTGCCCTGAATATGGGATGTGGGTCATCCACCTTGTTAAAGTTCCAGTACTCAAAAACAATTATTGAAATTAATTCCTCAAAAGGAATACGAGTGTTACATACAACTTAGTGGCTAACTAGTCTAGATACCATGAAAAAGGGCTTGGGAAGGCATTGTCTATAAAGAGTAAAGTGTTCTGCCTCTGCCCAAACTATTCTGGAAGCAATGGTAACAGGAACAAAATTACTGACAGATATCAAAAGCTTCCTTCATGTGGAGCATGTTCGCATTTCTAGCTTCTCAGCTTCTCCAGGTAGTTCCAATGAAAGTTAATCCCCTGTAGGATTCTGACAACAGTTCACTAACATGTGGAAACAATGGGTCACTAGCAACCTGGAACATAAATGGACATTTCCCTTCAACAGTCACTGTTGTTCCCACAGAGAGTTAATGCAAACTTTATTTACAAAAAGACACTTAAATTAGTTACTTCATGCCATGCGTCCGTACAGAAACGGTTCAAGGATTATATGTAGAAATACACAAAATTAAAAACGAATCCACTGAAAAGTTTCTAAGAGTTAAGGGAGCTAAAAAGAGATAAGACAACTCAACAAATAAAAAGTTATGAGGAACTGGACTGAGAAAGATGATGGTTGTTTATAGCTCTGTACACTAAAACTAATACACAGACAGTCTTCTACAGTAAAGAAATGCTTACAGAGAAGCAAAGTATGTACAAGACTTGTGCCACAATGACTTGGATCCTCCTCCAAGATCTGCTGTATTATACACAGAAACCAGTTTGTTTACATAAGGCCTACATGAGGCCACTTAACTATGAAGACTTCTAGTTTAGTAAACTAAAGGACAGCTCTGCAACAGCCACACTGTCTCACGCAATTTCACTTGCGACTGCTTTTATTCTCTCCAGTCTTTTTTTCAAATCATCAATATTGGATGCTGTAGAGGAGGAAGTGGTTCCAATGCCAGAGGAGTGGGTCTGATTGGAGTCCAGATCGATGTGCTGGTATTGTTCCCGTGATTCACGGAGCTGAGAAAGCTTACTGTGGAGCATATCTGTGGAGGATGCAACTGTAGGAAGTGATGGTTTGGACAGCTGGGATGTCAGTGGGGCTCTGTCTTCCTGCTGCAGATAGAGAGAATATTGAAAACCACTTACTTAAGCACAGAAATTATAAACTACCAGAGTATTTTCTTCACTGTATAAGAAAACATTCAAAGAGCAAAACTGTGTCTTCAGAAATAATTAGCAGATTCACACTTCTATCTTACATTACAATACAGATGATATTACTGATACTTCTATTACATCTTGGTTTACTTCAAAAATAATCTTTATACACAGAGTATCTGTCTTCTGGCGAGAGGTCTGGTCACATAAGCTTAACATATGACAAATTAGTACATAGTTCAATATCTGAATCCACATAAGGGCTGAAGCTTTGATGCATACCAACCTACTACTACATCCTAAAAGAGAAAAGAATAATTTCAGCTAATAAAGTAAAGTAAAAGGGTACTTTCAACTAATAATACCTATGTATCTCGACAATTCAAAGATTGTGAGAAAAAAAAATCAAGTCACAACCTAATAGTTTACTAAAGGTATCCTTTCCCCTACATTAACTTAAAAGGGTTCAACAAATGCCTGCAGAATCTCAATCATAAATCTGAACTAAGGGAACACTGACTCCTAGCTGCTAGAACTGTAGTACTAGTAAACCTACATCTTCAGTAATTCGCCTGGTTTTAATACTACTGATTATAAACAATATATAGTTTTAAGAACCTACCCACTGCCCTAGCTGTGAAAGCACTGATATGTTTGGGGAAAAAAAGTTCATACCCTCTTGCTGCAGAACTCAGTATTTCATTATGGATTACATGCAACCCTGTCCACATTTCTTACCTTTAAGACTCTACTCCCCCCAATGGGAACAATCAACAGTAATACAAGAGTCTATCATTTCAAGCAGGGTTGGGAAACACAAGGCCCTCCAGATGTTCCCAGACAACAGTGCCCATCATCCCTCACCTGTCATGAAGCTAGCTACGGCTGATAGGAATTGCAGCCCAACCATACCTGGAAGGCCATTTGTTTCCCATCCCTGTGTTAAGAGTTTTAGCATGATGGTCACTTTTTGCAGGCAATCTCCATAGTCATGGCAACAACCACAACAGCAACAAAGAAATCCTGTTTTTTTCCCTCCAATAGCCACTTTGCGAGCTACAGAGAAGCAGTAGTAGTATCTGCTGCTGAGAAATCTGGGGAGGGGATGGATTTCATGGTAGATGGTATTGGCAAGCTTCATCTTTCTATTATGATGAAAATAGGAAAAGAATGCCATCTAAGCCATATCACTCATGAGTGGCCTATCCTCATTTTTATTTAACTTCAGAAGCTGCCTTGAGATCCAATTGCATATCCCAAGAAAATCTGAGCAAAAGCAAATAGTTTGTAAGCAAAACACACAGAGACTTCTACTGCAAAAGCAAGCATGTCATGACAAAAAGGGATTCAGCATAAAGGCCTGGAGTACGTTTTCTCAACTTGCAATCATAGTGTTCTGCAAGAGGTCATCAAGGCTTCCACAAGTTATGATTTTAAAAAAGTTTACACTTGTTCAAACTTGGCGTGTCACACAATATTAGCACCTGCAGTAGGGGCAGTGACCAAGCAGTCCCACTAGCAATTTCATTTTGAGGTCTTTCAGCCCTATATGGCACAGGGGACTAGGACCAAGCTCATTTGATTGAATCCATTCTCTGCTTTTGATACTAGATGGGGAAGCCACTTATAATCAGTGAGTGCTATAATGATTATATCAGCCTCTCCCTCTCAAATTACCTCCCACAACCTCCTTTTATGCACTGAAGTTACTGAAGTTTCTTGTACCTACACCACTGACTTGCATTCGAGCTGGTATCTTTTATGGAAAAGGGGAACCCCACAAAAAGGGTGAGCTAATAAGTTGGCCAAAACACAAAAATCTGCAGAAAAATATCATTCTATACTCAAAAGGGCACTGACCACTCTTATTGGATTATTTTATTTACAACTTACACACTAAGGTACCATGAGCTGTAAATATAATAATTTTAAGTAAGAGTTTCCTGAGATCTGAAAACTATTTCAAAGCAACCTCCAGGATAAAAAGGCTGGTCTACGAGAATACCAGAAGACAAAAATCAGCGCACATGCAAATCTGTTTTAATACCTTTGCATTGTCAAGACCACATCGCTGCCTGAGAATTTTTAGCCTTTCCAAGTAGACAGAAGGCCCCACCTCTTCCCCATTTGAATTCCCTATGGTTGAGGAGACTGTATTGGTGGGAGTGGGGACACACGATACCTCCATCTGTGGAGAAACCCCTGGAAAACAAAAACAAAACAAAAAAACACAACACACAAAATGAATCTAAGCAGACACCAACAGAAACAGTGATATTTTGCAGGTCAGAATTAGGGTGGTGTAATAGCTGCTGAGGTGCTGCTTTTTCCAACAGTTATGGGAAAACCTCAGAAGCCCTGGATGAATCCCCAACGCTTCTTCTTCCTATGTAAATGTTGCCTTTCCTGAGCTATATGGGGAAAAGATATAGCATGATTTTCTTCCAGTATGTCTTCTCACTGTGTACAAAAAAGAGCCATGCTGTGATGACTTCTGTGCCATTCACATGTCAGAATGGCTCCTTCTGGTTTCAGAGATCTTTACATATCTTTGCATTTGGTAATGCAAGGGCTGCAATATATACAATATTTTTATGTTCAACAGCTATTTTCACAGACTACTTGTTTTTGCTTGAATTTCCTTGAGTTGAGAAGGCTGAGTCCAAGACTCTTCATATGTTACATGAAAACAGGGAAAAACAAATTGCAAGTGACCTATGTCACTCTATGCAGTTGCTTTCTTTGCTTACAATGAAGCACAGGAAAGTAAGTCTTGCTGATCTGAAGCTCATGTAGCTTAACCTCCGGTGATACTGTTTTACTTTCTTCTACAGCACCCAATGACGGTAACTGTATGGCTTTCTGATGTTGCTGAATGGCAACTTCCAAAGTTCTCCACCTTTCACTATGCTGGCTAGGGCTACCTAGTATCTGCCATTCAAAAACAGTGAAAAAGCTGCACAAATCGTAACTCATGAACTAGTTTTGTTTTTAATGATTATTCAAACAAACATGACTTTGAAACCACCAGTTCAGCCCCTTAGAAAAAGAACTGGCATCCATAATACTTCTAAAGTCCTCCGCAGATACTACTAAGTCTGACCAAGTCCACCAGCTGCAACAAAGCAGCAACAACTGGGTCTCTCAAGTCCATTCTGTCACAGTACTGGGGAGTTACCTGTGGAAGACGGAATGCGCCCTTTGCCCTCTCTTTCCATTTCAATCAGCCGGAGACCTCGTTCCACATAGTTCTGGAAGAACTGTGAAGAATTTTTTAGGAAGGGTTCAATGTCTGCATCAGAATACTTCTTTTATATTCATACAGCTCTGCTAGACCCTGGAGAAATGAAAAAAACAACAACAGTCAAATGTTACAAATATACAACTCAGGTCTAGGACCCCAGGATACTGCTAAATCAGCTCTGTGCAGGCAGAGACTCATATGTACATAGGAAGATGCCTTACCCTACGTCAGACCACTGGTCCATCTAATTCACTGCTGTCTACAAGTGCGGTGGGCAATTTGCACCCAGGTTGTAGAGAACAATGGGGATCATTTGCACCCTTCTCCTGGACCTCAGTGGGTCACACCCATACCCCCCCCCGTCCCCAGTGCTTCTGAGAGGCACAACTGCCCATTTAGAGATTATTTCAGGCCCCGTTAGGTCTTTTAAATCTCAAAATGGACTTAAAAAAAGGCTATTTGGGACTTCAAAATGCCCCCTATAGCATTTAAATGGCCCGTCATCCACCTGTGACTTCCATAGTGTGACTGGCCATTTTTAAAATTCTCGGGGGAGGGTGTAACTGTGAAGAACATGAGGTGAACTTTTCCAATCCCTGGTCTGCCCTGACTTGTAGTGGCTTACCAGGGTGTTAGACAACAACCTTTCCCAGCATTAACTGGAGATGTCAGGGAAGGAATACAACAACCTTTCCCAGCATTAACTGGAGATGTCAGGGAAGGAATCTGAACCTTCTGCAAGTGAACAAAAAACCTGCAAGTGAACAGCTGACCAGTCAAGGAATGGCACACAGAGAAGCGTAGGACTGCACACATACAAAAAAAATAATAATCATCATAATTACCAGTTTCCCAGTCTCTCTATTGTGATAAAGCCCTTACCTCTTTAGTGTTTTCTTTAGAGCCAATTTTCTTAAATATCTCTGCTAAAATATCATTCACTTTGGCCTTTGGTGACTTCTCATCCTACAAAGAGAAATTGAGACATATTTTTAAAAAAATTTAGAGGGGTGGAAACTAAAGCAGCTGAAACATTTCCATAAGCACTGGAGACCTATAAACACATAGCCTGTTTTTTCCTTCCCCCAGTAATGAAAGAAATCAGCTAAGACTACTATTTTGTTAGGTACTATATCAGCTACAGCGAACTTCATCTTGTCAGTAGTAGATTCTGTATATTCTGCACAAGTTAGAATTGACATGGACTAGAACTGTGCAGTTCACAGTGTAAATAAACAAGCACTAGGTACAGTACCACAGGCTGCATGCCCCAGGTGTACACAGTGGCACAATATATGGGAAAAACTTGCCAGCAACGTAACACTATCATCATGCAATGGGCAAGCTTGTGATCTATGGTTAACTGGTGTGGGAATCCAATCCCAAAGAGGATGCAAGACTCATTGTGGGAGCAAAAAGAACAGGTTGCTTACCTGTAACTGTGGTTCTTCGAGTGGTCATCTGTGCCCTCATACATTAGGAGCTTTTGCGCCTGCGCGGTAGCGTTCGGAAGATTCTAGAACTTGTTAGCTTGGTGGGAACCCCTTCCCCATGCCGGTACTGCGCATGCTCTTCCTGCCGAGCAACAGTCTCTCCTCAGTTCTGGTCCGCCGAAGAAGATGGGACCTGAAAAAGAGGGGAAGGCAGGGCGGGGATGTATGAGGGCACAGATGACCACTCGAAGAACCACCTGTTCTTCTTCTTCGTGGTCTCTGTGCCTCATACATTAGGAGACTGTGTAGCTTACCGGTAGGATGGCGGGTCAGGTCCCAGACCCTAGAGGATGGAAGCCAGCACAGCATGGCCAAATCGAGCATCTCTTCTGGAGCGGCAGTCGAGCCTGTAGTGGCGGAAGAAGGTCAATGGCTGAAGGTCAATGGAAGAAGGTCAATGGAAGAAGGTCAATGGAAGAAGGTCGCCACATGGCACAGCTCCGACAGATCGACGCCTCGCAGGAGGGCAGCAGATGTTGCCACGGCTCTGGTGGAATGAGCCCAAAGGAGGTCTGGCGGAGGCTTCTTGGCAAGCTCGTACGCCAGATGTATAGTCTGTACCACCCACTTGGAGAAGCGCTGGGTGGACACTCTGTGGCCCCTCCGGCACCTGCCATAGCACACAAAAAGATATGGTGTCTGCCTGTAGGCCGCAGTCCTGTCTTTGTAAAAAGCCAGAGCCCGACGGACATCCAGGGAGTGGAGGGATCGCTCCAGAGGTATAGTCGGGTCAGGGTAGAAGGCTGGCAGGATGACGTCCTGGCTCAGATGGAAGCTGAAC
Organism: Iguana delicatissima; assembly: GCA_948472985.1. NCBI lineage: Eukaryota > Metazoa > Chordata > Lepidosauria > Squamata > Iguanidae > Iguana > Iguana delicatissima. The sequence goes on from CAOKZL010004019.1 coordinate 86,904, forward strand.
ACCACCTTCGGAAGGAAGGAGATGTCAGGCCGGAGGACCACCTTGTCACGATGGAAGACCAGGTATGGCTCATCGCACCGTAGCGCCATCAACTCTCCCACCCGTCTGGCAGAGGTGACAGCCACTAGGAACGCGGTCTTCATCGCGAGCAGCCTGTCGTCCGCCGTCGCCATCGGCTCGAAGGGCGGTCTCGTCAGCTGCAACAGCACCAACGACAACAACCACGACGGTAGTGGCAGCGATACCGGCGGGTAGAGGTGCTGTAGGCCCTTCAGGAACTGCTTGACGGTACCGTCCCTGAAGAGCGCAGCCGATGGGGATCGTGGCAGTGGCAGCGAGGTACATCTTGAGCGACGGGAAGGCCAGGTCCTGTTGTCGGAGGTGCAGGAGGAAGCGGAGCACGGTATGCAGGTTGACGGGCGATACTGGCTCTCAACGTTCCCTGGCGAAGGCCATGAAGCTCTGCCACTTGTAGTGGTAGTTCCTTCGCGTGGACTCCTTCCTGGCTGCAGTAAAGACATTCCCGATGGCTGGGTCGTCTAGGGCAATATTCTCCAGGCATGGAGGGCCAATACCAGCAAGTCCGGGTGCAACACGAGCCCGTCGGAGTTGGATAGCAGGTCCGGTACCGTCGGAAACCTGAGAGTCCTGCCCCGGGCGGCCTCGATCAGGGGTCCGAACCAGTGCTGCCTCGGCCAGTATGGTGCCACGAGGATTGCGTCTGCTCGGTCCGCGATGATCTTCGTGGTCACACGACCCAGAAGCAGGAACGGAGGGAAGGTGTAGATCAGTCTCTCATCCAACGGGAACTGAAACGCGTCGCCGATGGAGTGGCGATCGTGGCTGGCTCTCCAGCAGAAGTGGTGGCACTTCGCGTTCTGACTGGTCACGAAGAGGTCGATGGTCGGCTCACCCCATCGGTCTCGAACCGTCCGGAGGGCTCGTCGGACAGGGACTACTCGTGGTGGGAAGTGGTGTCCCTGCTGAGGGCATCCATTGTGGTGTTCTCCTGCCCTGCCAGGTTAACCGCCACCGGATGTATCTGAAGCAAGACGCACCATTTCCAGAGGTCGCGCGTGATGCCCAGGAGTGTGGTGGAGTGAGTCCCTCCTTGCCTGTTCACATAGCAGACCGTTGTTGTGTTGTCGGTGAGGATCAGCACCGTGCGGCCTGTGACCAGGTGACGGAACGCTCTCAGTGCCTTGTGGATCGCCAGCAGCTCGAGAGCGTTGATGTGGAGGAACGTCTCGTCGTCCATCCAGCGGCCTTGGACCCGGAGATTGCTGGTGTGGGCTCCCCAGCCGAAGAGTGAGGCATCTGTTGTTACCGTGACCGATGGCTTGGGTTCGCGGAATGGCATGCCTGACAGGAGGTTCCTGTACGACTCCCACCACAGGAGCGATCGACGAACCTGTTGGGGCAGGCGGTACCGGCGGTGCTGGTCGTCCCAAAGTGGATCGAAGGCCCTCACGAACCAGTGCTGGAGCGGCCGTGCACGCAACCTGGAGAGGTAGGTTACAGTGGTGGTCGAGGCCATGTAGCTGAGGAGCTGTTGGATTCTCCTCGCTGACATCACCGCGGCCTCGAAGGCAGCAGACGCTGCCCGACAAAGCGTCCGCGCCCTCTCGTCCGGTAGGAAGGCCCTCGCCGATACCGAGTCGAAGGTCGCCCCAATGAAGTCGAGAACTTGGGTGGGCTCGAGGTGGGACTTCTTGGGGTTGACCCTGAGTCCGAGCAGAGTAAGAAGGGACAGAGTCTGATGGATGTCCCTGTACAGTTTGTGTTTGCAGGATGCCACCAATAGCCAATTATCCAGGTAAGGGTAGACGGAGATGCCTTTCGTCCGCAGGAAGGACACAACAGGAGCCATGCACTTGGTAAACACCTGCGATGCGGTGGAAAGACCGAACGGCAGCACCCGGTACTGGTAGCCGGTAACGTCGACCACGAACCGGAGGTATCGCCTGTGCTGCGGGCGGATCGAGATGTGAAAATAGGCATCTTTGAGGTCTATGGATGCAAACCAGTCTCCTTGCTGGAGGAAGGGGAGGATCGGGGGGAGCGTGACCATCTTGAACCTCTTGGGGCAGATGTATTGGTTCACCCCTCGGAGGTCTAGGATGGGCCGCAGGGAGCCATCCACCTTCGGTACGGTGAAGTACCTCGAGTAGAAGCCGGTGGTCTTGGCTGAAAGCAGGAGCCTCTCGATCACTCCCTTTTCGAGGAGGGACTGGATCTCTTCCAGTAGAGCCGAGCTGGCCGGGGTGGAGTAGTAGACACCCTGTGGTGGAATATCCGGGAATTCGATGGCGTATCCCAGGCAGATGATGGTAAGTACCCAGGAGTCTGCAGTGATCTCCCGCCAGTGATTGAGGTGCCTGACCAGGCTCGGATGATGGATCAGGTCTACCGGAAGGGCAAAGAATGGCATGGGTGGAGTCCTGCAGAGACCATCAAAAGCGGGACTTCGCTCCAGAGGATGACTTCTTTGACGACGAAGATGGGTGCCGCCTAGGAAGCCGCCTCGAAGCCGAAGATGTTGATGGCCTCGACGCAGTCGACCGTGGTTGGTACACCGAGGATGAGGAGGACCTTCTCCACGAAGGAGTCGGCTGGAAGGTGCGGCGGGATTGGGCAGGTTGGTTGATGCCCATCTTCTTCGCCGTCAGCTGGGCCTTGACAAGGTGATCCATAGCCTTGTCGGTGGAGGTGTGGAAGAACCCTTCGCCATTGAACGGAAGATCTTCAATCCATCGACGGCTGTCCTCCTGAAGCCCAGAGGACCGGAGCCACATGTGGTGTCATAGGGCTACAGTGCCGACCATCACCTTCGAGGTGGCCCCCATGGCGTGCCTCGAGGTGGCGATCTGCTGGGTAGCCACTGCAATGGCTTTGCCGAAGATCTGGGTGGCTGAGGCGCATGACTCCTCTGGCAGGTCAGCAAGCAGCTATGCGAGTAGGTCCAAGAGGTTCCGATGGCATGCCGCGAGGCAAGCCATCGTGTTTACCGTCCTGGTCACCAGGGATGACGCCGAGTAGAACCGGCGGCCGAAGGTATCAAGCTTCCGGCCTTCACGGTCCGGAGGGGTGGTATGCGCCCGATTAACTCCCTTCGTCTGGGTCGACTCGACCACTATGGAGTTTGGTACAGGGTGGCTGAAGAGGAACTCCGCGTTCTCCTTCTGCATCCTGTACAGGTGCTCCAGCCTATGCGGAATAGGCTGTGCTGACGCCGGCTTCGCCCACGGCTGCTTCATCGCTTCCACCAGGGTTGGTAGGAATGGCAGCGGTCCGGTCGATGGTGGATGGGCTTCCAAGTACTGGAAGACCGGGTCCTGGGCCTGTGGAGCAGGTTCGGTCAACTTGAGGCCAAGGGCTGTGGCCATCCGGAGGAGAATGGCAGAGAACTGGCGCACATCCTCCGGTGCAGACTCCGGGCTTGATTCCCCAAAAACCAGTGGCCGGGACTCATGAGAAGAAGGAGTGGACTCAGCAGAGTCGGAATCTTGAGTCATACGAATCGCCAGATGAAGTTGGCGACCGCTCCGCTTCCTTCTCCTCAGCTAGTCTACGGGCCGAAGGTGCCAGGGTGGCTGCTAGAGCTGCAGGCTGCATCAATATCAGTGTGGCCGATATCAGAGTCACCTGCAGGGGCACGACCGAGGGCCACGGATGGTGTGCCACCTGCGTAGTAGACGGGCCAGCTACCGCCGGCTGGGCCACGGTGGGCTGTGGCGTCGGGCGGGTAGCTGTGGCCGTCATCCGCGAGGGTGGAGAAACAGCCCTGTAGCGGGGTGAGGGCTCCCGGGACCAACGGTGACTCGGCGAACGACGCAGCGGTGACCTTTCACAGCAGGGGTAGTGAGCCTCCCGCGGTGGCGAGCGAGACCGGCGACGAGGTGATCAGTACCTTGGATCTGGATGGTACCGGTCCCTGTATGACGGCGAGTAAGAATAGTATGAGCCAACCGGCTCGTGCCACACCTGCTCCTGGGCGTACCTTCCTAGGTAGGCAGGAGAGTAGGTGCTCTCGCCTGAGCGACATCTCTCCAGGCGCATCTCCTGGTATTGCGGGGATGGAGGCCTGGCCCGCTGCTCCGGCGAGCGGGACTCGTCGCGTCGAGAGGCTGGGCGCTGCCTGACTGCAGCCTCCTCTTGGTGTTTTGCCGAGGGTGGATGGCGACTCGGCGGAGTGATCTCTGCGATCAGCTCGGGCGGCTGAGGGGGCGAGGCCTGCACGACCTGCTCCTCGTCCGACACCTCGAGGATTTCCTCTTCCTCTGGAGGCTCCTCTTCCTCAGGGAGCTCCATCGGTTGAGGTTCCTCGGCGGGCTGGGTGGGTGGTGGAGTCGGGGGTCGCACCACCGTCGGTGAAGAGCACCGCTTTTCCTTTCTCTTCTTCTTCTTCTTCTTCTTCTTCTTTTCCCCCACGCCCTCGGTGGCGGGGTGCTTCTTCTGGGCCACAGTAAGCGGTCTGGAGGAGGAGGCAGCCTATGAGCCCGCAGGGTTCTCACGTGCCCGAGTTGCCGAGATCTTCAGTATCCTTGGCAACTTCATTATCGGTACTGAGCCCGGTACCAATACCGATGAGGTCGAGGGCACAGGAGCCGCCGCTGCTGCCGAAGAAGAAGAAGAGGGCGGGCGTTTCTCGGCCATCGTCTCGGGTCTCTGGATGCGAAGAGATTCCTCCCAACAGTGGGATTTAAGCCTTGCCGCCCTGTTACATAGAGTCTGGTGTGTGAACTCTCTGCAAATAGGGCAGGCCTGAACGTTGTGCCCCTCACCCAAACAAATCAGGCACTTAGAGTGTCGGTCGGAGAGAGTGACCTTCCTTCCACAGGAGGCGCAGCATTTCAAGAGAGCTGACATAAACCGGAGGCAAGGCAAAGAAAACAAGAGTCTGAGAACGCCAAACACAGTCCGAGATCCGAAATTGTCGTCAAAAGCCAGAAAAGGGTCAAAACCCATCGAGAAAGTACAAAGCCAAGTCCGAAATCTGAGAGGGGTAGTCAAAAGCCAAATCCGAAGTCAAAAAACACCAAAAGCACAATAGAAAAGCAAGCCAACAAGCAGAACCTTCTGTACGCTGAGGTGGACAAGAAAGAACTGAGGAGAGACCGTTAGACGGCGGGAGAAGCATGCGCAGTACTGGTGTGGGGGAGGGGTTCCCGCCAAGCTAACGAGCTCTAGAATCTTCCAAATGCTACCGCGCAGGCACAAAAGCTCCTAATGTATGAGGCACAGAGACCACGAACAAAAACAGGATATGCTTTACTTCTAGTGAACATTCTAGGAAGTATTTTATTATTCTATACAGGATGTTCCTTCTCTACAATATGTAATTTCACATCTCTTTGGTCCTTTAAAACAATAGTGCCATCAAAAAACACTCATTTGTTTGCATATTATGCCTTACACTTAGCCCTGGGAAGAGTAGTCTAAACACTCAACATTTTACACTCCAAGAAAGAGTAACTCTGCAATCCAACTAATCAAGGAACCAGTTAAAATAACAAGCACTCAATGGGTGTTAGCAAAGTAATATTCTCCATTCTATGAGCACACACCATTTTGTAACTTATGGCAATTCCAAATAGAACACAGGTAAGTGAAAAATCACTTATATTTGTACTAAATTTATATAAATCTGATGAAAATATTGCTACCTCTTCTGACAATCACTTTTTGAAGTGAAGATGCCCTGCTTGCCTTCTTCTTAGTAAGAACCCTGTCAGGAGATGGGGAGACTGCAGACTGTGGCCATCTACCCCCCTTTATATAGGAAAATTGTCTGAAATATTATCAGGTGAGGCAGAGACCTTCAGTGGACAATGAAATGCTTTACAAACTGAGCCCCCTGTGTTCCTGACCGAGTGCTATCTTGAAGCCATTATACTAGACAACGTACACAGCCTTCAAATGATTCACATTAAAGACATGGCACAGTATCATTCACAATTCAGAATGGCTCCAACTGTGTTTAGCAAATTAACCAACTTTACATTTGACAGCCATTTTTCTTTCAGTTTTAAAAATGTAATACTTACTATGCGAGAAGCTCCTTTTTCTGTGCCTTTGTCTGATTTACTTCCAGTTTGGTCCAAGGAGTGTTTCATTACTCTGCATAAGTGAGCTTCCAATTCAGATTCATTCCTGTTATCTATCATTGTTAGATGATCTAAGATCTAAGAAAGAGTGATTGCTTTCAGAGAGAAATCTTCTAAAAGTCTAGAGAGCAATCCAAAAGTTGGACTGAAGTAATTTGTTCTTACCTTCGGTCCCTTAAGCTTGCATAAGGTATGAATCAAAGTCTTCAGAGTCCGTATTGGGAACTCACTCTTACATTGCTTTAATTTCTCCTTTGGAAACACCTTCATAAAGATGTGGATATCCAACATAATTCGGTCCAGATTGATGGTGTTGATAGTTTCAGGGAGAAGTCTTACCATTCTCCATAAACACTAGGAGGGGGGAAGAGAGAATTTATAGTAGAAAAACTAACAACCAATATAAAAGAAATCCTTCGAAAAACCCAGGACTGCCAATGCTAAACATGGATTTTTAAAAAAAGCAAAAGTAAAATGAAAGTCCCAGAACAAATTTATATATAGCAGTTATCCTTTTACAGCAGAGCTTTCCAAACTCTTCATGTTGGTGACACACTTTTTAGACATGAATCATTTTGCAACACAGTAATTCAGTTTTTCTAGCAAAATGGAGATTAAACTAACCCCTTATAACACCCTCCCAACAAAGTAACCCCTTATAAGAGATACAATACATACATAAATTGTAACAACAAAATGTATGGGAACACAACATATCTCATGAAAACCTTTCATTCATATATTTTTTAAAATATACGATTTATAAATAACGTACATTTCCAAGATTGTAGATGACACACGTACACACTTCAGGCAACACACTAACATGTTATGACACACTGTTTGGAAAGCCCTGTTTTACAGCATCCTGTGTCTATCAAATGCCTGTTAGTTATTGAGAGGAAGAAGAGTTCTACAGATACCATGGACTACTGTAAAGACAAAGGAGTGTCTGTAGAAGCCAAGATGATTAAATTGAGGCTATCATACTTTGGCCATATCATGAGCAGACTTGGCTCCCTAGAAAAGACAATATTGCTGGGTAAGGTGGAAGGCAGCAAGAAAAGAGGGAGACCACAATATAGATGGATATTCAATCAAAGAAGACATGTAATCGAATCTGGATCTGAGCTGGGAGGCTGAGGTTGCAGCAGCAGCCTTTAATGACTAGAAATAGAGATTGTTTCCCTTTTTTAAGCAAAACACATCTGCACTTAACGGGATTTCACAGTAAGTTGTAATCATACTGATTTCTTCTCTAGTGCTGCCAGAAGAATGCAGAAAGGCCTTTGGTTATACCTGTTACAATGTGTAGTCTCCCCTGCTAATATATTATGCAGAAAGAAACTTATTTAAAGAACACTATTATGCATGCTTACCTTCATTACTAGCTCTGAGAACTTGGGAGAGCTTGCAGTTGCCAACAGGCTGTCCTGAAGTAGAACAAGCAAGGCACTAGGGAGAATACAAGCAGTAGTAGCATTATCCATACAGAAGATTAACACAGAATTACTCTCACAAGGCTAATTTTGCTTCTATCACAGTGCTATGTAATTTCTTGCATGTTTTTAATTAGGATGTCAAGAGAAGGCAAGCTTAGTAAGCCAGTGCTTTAGAGAGAAGGTTCTCTAGACAGCTTTGATGACCAAGTTCAAGGCCCTGTGCACCTGAGGCAGACCAGAAAATAACTGCCTCCACACTAACATAATTGTGACTATTGCTCTCTTTCATTTATGCACGCATGCTCCTTCCTTCATATGAACAGGCTGCTTACCTGTGACTGTGGTTCTTCGAGTGGTCATCTGTGCCCTCACACAATGGGATAGCTTTTCGGAAAGTTCCAGAGCTGAGGAGCTTGGTGGGAACCCCTCCTCTATCCGGTACTGAGCATGCTCAGTCCCACCAAGCTAATGGTCTCTCCTCAGTTTTGAAGTTTGCTGAAGCAAGACCTAAAAGAGGGGAGGCTGGGTGGGTGCGTGTGAGGGCACAGATGACCACTCGAAGAACCACAGTTAAGGTAAGCAACCTGTTTTTCTTCTTTGTGGTCTCTGTACCTCACACAATGAGAGACTGAGTAGCTTACCGCTGGTCAGGTCCTAGAGGATAGAAGACAGCACCACACGGCTGAAGCAAGCATCATGCCGGGCCCTACAGTCAAGGCAGTAGTGGCAGACGAAGGTCGAAAGCCGCGACCATGCAGCCACACAGCAAAGCTCCTGTAGGTCAACTCCCCTGAGAAGGGCTGCTGAGGAGGCCATCGCCCTGGTAGAATGGGTCCAAAGCAACGCCGGGGGTGGTTGCCTGGCAAGTTCATAGGTAAGGTGAATTGTCTGGGCAACCCATTTGGAAAACCGCTGAGAGGAGACTTTATGACCTTTCTGATGCCCACCGTAGCACACAAAAAGGTGGTGAGTCTGACAGAAGGTGGAGGTCCATTGAAGGTCAAAGGCAAGTGCACGGCACACATCAAATGAGTGAAGAGAGCGCTTGAGGGGCAATGCAGGGTCTGCACAGAAAGTAGGCAGAATCAAGTCTTGATTCATATGGAAATCGCAGACTACTTTAGGAAGAAAAGAAAGATCGGGACGGAGGACCACTTTGTCTTGGTGGAACACCAGGAACGGCTCATCACAACGCAGCACAGTTAGTCCTCCTGCCCGCCTGGCTGAAGTGACAGCAACCACGAACGCTGTCTTCATAGTGAGAAGGGGGTCATCAGACGCAGCCATCTGTTCAAAGGGATGGCACGTGAGTCGGGACAGGACAAGCGACAGTGACCATGGAGAAAGTGGGTGAGTGACAGGAGGATACAGGTGTTGCAAGCCTTTGAGAAACTGCTCTACTGTAGCGCTCCGGAAAAGGGCAGAAGAAGGAAAGCCCCGTGGCTGATAGGCCACGGTTGCAGAAAGATAAACTTTCAGGGAGGAGAAGGCGAGGCTCTGATCCCATAGTGCCAGGAGAAAGTGAAGCACTGTGGACAGGGAGATAGGAGAAGCAGGCTCATCATGGGAGATGGCAAAAGCCACAAACTTCTCTCACTTGTATTCGTAGGACCTATGAGTCAATTCTTTCCTCACAGCCATGAGAACAGCTTGGATAGCGGGAGAGTGTAGAACGTTATCCTCCAAGCATGCAGGTGGAGAAGAGGGAGGTCCAGGTGCAGTACCTGACCCACTGAATGAGAGAGGAGGTCCAGCGCATTCCAGAGCCGCATGCTGTGGCCCCACGCCATGGCGAGCAGGGGGCCAAACCAGTGCAGCCTCGGCAAGAAGGGAGTGACAATGATGGCGTCTGCCTTGTCTGTCACGATCTTTGCCACCACTTGACCTAGGAGAGGAAACGGTGGAAAGACGTAAAGGAACTCTCTGTTCCAAGGAAACTGGAACACATCGCCAAGAGAGCTGGGGCCCAGGCCAGCTCTCAACCAATAGCGAGGACACTTCCTGTTGTGATTGGTCACAAAGAGATCGACGGTTGGAGTGCCCCATCGGGACACTATCCACTGGAAAGCAGCATCGGACAGGGATCATTTGTGATGACACGCCGTGCCCCTGCTCAGCATGTCCGCTGTCACATTGTCCCGCCTCACGAGGTGGACTGCAACAGGGTGTATCCGTAGTGGTATGCACCTGTCCCAAATGCATAGAGCCAGATGGAGCAGAGTGGAAGAGTGAGTGCCTCCCTGCCTATTCACGTAACAGACAGCTGTCGTATTGTCTGATAGGATCTGGACGGTCCGTCCGACAACAAGGTTTTGAAAAGCCCGAAGCGCTTTGAAAATCGCCAGTAGCTCTAACACGTTGATATGAAGACGCAACTCCAGACCAGCCCAACGGCCTTGGACTGCGCAACCATGACAGTGAGCTACCCAGCCCAGGACAAATGTGTCGGTTGTGACAGCAAGAGTCGGACGGGGCTCCCAAAACGGCATCCCCAATAAGAGATGGCATGGGGACAGCCACCAACGAAGTGAGTCCTGCACCAGACGAGGAACCCAAAGAACACAACGTTGATCGTCGAGGAGAAGGTTGAAACATTGGAGAAACCAGCGCTGGAGAGGGCGAGCATGAAGGCAGGAGGAATAGGTGACTGCCGTCATTGCAGCCATGTAGTCTAGGAACTGTTGAATGTTGCAGGAGAAAATGGACGGATTGTGCAGGATGACGGCCACAGCCTATCGCAGAATCCGTGCGCGCCTCAGAGGTAAGAAGGCCCTGGCTCGAGTGGAGTTGAGGGCGGTCCTGAAAAAATCTAGGACGCATGAGGGCTCGAGGTGGGACTTATTGGGGTTCACTCTGAGTCCGAGATCGGAAAGGAGGGAGACGGCAATATGGTTGTCCTCGTACAGCTTTTGGACATCACCAGGAGCCAGTCATCCAAACAGGGGCAGACCAGAACATTCTTCATGCAGAGGTAAGACGCCATAGGGGCCAGGCGCTTTGTGAAGACTTGGGGGGCGGTGGAGAGGCCGTGGGGAAGAACCTTGTATTGGTAGCAGACACCGTCGATTGCAAAGCGGAGGTACCTCCTGTGCTGGGGGCGAATGGAAATGTGGAAGTAGGCTTCCTGTAGATCGATGGACGTGAACCAGTCCCAAGCGCCTCAGAAAAGGCAGAATCGAGGACACGGTGACCATCTTGAACTTCCAGGGGGCAATGAAGGAGTTCATCCCCTTGAGCTCCAGAATGGGTTGGAGTGTGCCATCCGATTTGGGTACTGTGAAGTACCGGAAGACGAAGCCCATGGATTTTGCTGGGGGCGGAAGTCACTCTATGGTCCCTTTGAGAAAGAGGATCTCTACCTCTTTGAGGAGCGCCAGGCTGGCAGGGGTAGAATGGAAGACACTGAGAGGAGGAATATTTCGAAACTCGATGGCGTAACAAAGACAAACAACGGTTAACACCCATGAGTCCGAAGTGATGTTGCGCCCGATGTTGAGGTGGCGGGCCAGTCCTCTGGTTTTGGCAAGGCAGTTGGGCAAGTGGAAGAGGGGCAGAGGTGGTGACCTGCAACAGGAGTCAAAAACAAGATTTGGCAGTCAAAGAGGATTTCCTGGAGGACAGTTGGTGACATCTAAAGGAACGGTGGAAAGAGGTTGGTAAGGAAGATTGCAGAGATGAGCGGCGAGGAGAGCGTGACCTGTAAGAGTAGGAAGGGCGCATCCAGGAAGAATGTGATGAAGGTGGCCTTCTAGGCTGGGCCAAGGGGTGGAGGCCCATCTTCTTAGCTGTCAGACAAGCTTTTACAAGCTGATCTGTTGCCACGTCTGTAGTGGCATGGAACAGCCCTTGGCCGTCAAAGGGCAGGTCCTCAATACGCTTTCGGCTACCCTTGGTTAAACCGGTGGACCAGAGCCAAGCGAAATGGCGTAGAGCAATTGCACCAACGATCACGCATGCCGCACCCTCAACAGCATGTCTAGAGGACAAAATATTGATTCAAAAGGATCACAGACTCGTTAAAATATTGAACAGCAGGGCCCTGTGATCATCTGACAAGAGGGAGAGGAGGAGAAAGAACTTATCCTAGATGATGTGTTGATAGCCACCAAGCAAGCTTGAGTATTGGAGATTCTGGCAACCAACGAAGAAGCAGAATAGAAGCGATGGCCAAAGACATCTAAACGGCAGCCCTCGCGATCAGGCGGGGTCGTATGAGCCCTTCCGCCCTTTTAGTTTGGGACGACTCAACAACAATCGAATTTGGAGTCGGATGATTGTAGAGGAAATCAATGTCTTTCTTCTGGGTGCGGTAGAGATGCTCTAGGCGATGAGGGATTGGTTGAACTGAAGCTGGCTGGGCCCAAGGGTGCTTCAAAACCTCCTGCAGGATGGGTAGAAACGGAATTAGAGCCATTGATGGGGGGCGAGTATCAACATAGTGGAAGACCAGGTCCTGTACAGTAGGAGCAGATCTAAAGATGTCGAGGCCCAAGGCAGTGGCCATGCGGACTAAGATGTCCGAGAACTGCCTGACGTCCTCAGAAGCAGAATCAGGAGACGGGTCTCCAAACGCTAGAGGCAGTGAAGTGTGAGACTGTGGTGTGGAATCTGTAGAATCACCGTCGGAATCATAAGAACCAGAAGAAGGAGACGATGAATGAAGGAATTGAGAACAACCATGTTGGGCTGGTCCCGTCACAAAAAGAACAGCAGATGGAGCAGAAGCCAGTAGAACAGTTGGGGCTGGTAGCGAGTGTGATAATGGGGCTTCCCATTATCTAGGCTTATCAAAGGGAGATACTTCCCTCTTCAGGTAAACCAAGGGTTAATGAGGTGTTGGGATTACATCAAGGGTCACAGGGTGAGAGTTGACCAACCAAAAGGAAAGGGTCAGCATCACAGGTCACAAGGTGAGAACTGACCAACCAAAAGGAAAAGAGGTGGGCATCTTGGAGATGCTTCCAGATCCTTCCAAGGAGGAAAAATAAAACTTCTGGGAGGCCATGTGGCCAGAGAGAGAGAAAGAGAGAGAGAGAGAAAGAGAGAGAGAGAGAAAGAGAGGAGAGCTGGGACAATCGAGCTGGCAGGCATGCCGTGTCTCCTGGACACCCCCTCTCTTCTCCTTTAGACCATCTACGCCTATAACCTAATTGTGAGTAACTAGAAATCAGTAATTAGTCGCATTAGGGATGTTGTTATTTTGGGAACTGGCTGATCTTAAGAATGTATCTGTGCTGTTTTATCTGTTTTGTAAATTCTTGTAACTAAGTGTACCTGGGAGAGGGGAGTCTCCCAAGTGTATATTGTTTATTTGAATGCCTTGATTAAAACACTTCTATAAACCTCCGTTTCTCTCCATTTCCACGCCAGGGTTGGCACACGCTACATAGGACCTCTCACTCAGGGGAAGGGGGAGGTGGAAAATCCTTACGCTTAGAGATTGGGCAGGGTCCCTCCTGTCCTGTCCAAATAATTCATAATTCAGGGGGGTGGTGGCAGTATACCTGATAGAGTTGGGGAGATTGCCAGTCGTTCCAAGCACGGGAATCAGCTTTGGGAGACTGGCAAGAACCCTAGTAAAACGCTGGGAGGGAATTTCCAGTCTTGCAAGGCTGGAAGTCAACTTAAGAGACTGGAAATAAACCTTCAGTGTCAGAGCGAGACTGGAATTTACACCGGTACCGAGGCCAGGGTGCGAACTGGTACTGAAGTCAATGCTGACAAAATGAGTAGTACAGTCGGGATCAGTGCAACGACAGACTGTGTCAACAACAAAGCCAACAGAGATGGACGCAGGTTCAGTATCTAGCGGAGGCCGTGACACCGTGACTGTCACCCGAGGAGAAGGTGAAATGGCCCGACAATGAAGTGATGGGTCTCGTGACCGGTGGCAAGACCGAGAGCAGCAGTAGTAGGCCAATCAGGACTGAGAACGGGATCTGGAGTGGCGATACTGGGGGGAACACCAGTAATGAGATCCCGAAGGAGACCACGATGGAGAGTGTGAATGTCGAGGGCGGTTAGGAGACCAACGAGGAACATTGGGATGGTACCGATTGTGGTAGGCCAGTGAGTAAGAGTGGTAGGAGCCAGGCTGCTCTCTCCAAAGATGTTCGTGGCCGTACCTGGCGATACAGGAGGCTGAGGAAAAGGGCGAATCCACCCTCGCCAGCGAAAGCTCATAAGCGATGCAATGTCAGTAGTCCTGATGACATGGGAATATACCCTGTTCAGTACGTCCCAGAGAGTGAGCCACACTAAGCTATGGTTGGTCTCGAGAAACTACCCGAGGAGCGACCGAAGCAGGCGGACGGTCGAACTCAGGTCGGCCAGAAGAGAGAGTTGGAGCCATTGGAGTTTGCAGGCAGCCATCTCCGGATTGGCCAGAGGTCACAGGCAAGGAAGCCATTGGCAAGGATTGACTCTCCAAGTCAGAAACCAGTCACAGTAGCTGGGATCGACAGTACCGGGAGCTGAGTAGTGTCCCGTACTGGTGAAAGGGCGGAAGCATCCTCCTCCTCGATGGTGGACGTCACAGGCTGCATTAGCGGAGGAATTGGTAAGGGACCGAGAGAGGCAGGTCGAGTAGCCAATGGACAGGTAGCGGAAGAAGGAGAGTGGTGCTTTTCCTTTCTCTTTTTCTTCTTTTTCTTGTTGGAGGAAACAGAAGGATGGTGCGATGAGGCGTGTTTACATTCTGCCAACCTCACAAGCTTGTTGCGAGGTTGAAGTGGCATCTCCAGCGGCTTGAACAGTAGGCATCTTGGAGAGCTTCAGAATCCTAGGCAGAGAAGAAATTGGCGGCAAGCTCAACGAGGCTGCCGTCGGTACCAGTACCAAAGCTGTCGATACTGAAGGAGTGGACACTACTGATAACTTCGGGGCCAAAGTAGAGGACGTCGTGGAAGGCGCTGATACCGACACAGTGGACAGAGCAGTATTTGAAGAAGCCTGCTCCTTAATATGAAGGGCCTGTTCCCAATAATAGGATTGCAACTGAGAAGCTCTATTCTTAAGAGTCTGTGAGGTGAAGTCCTTACAAATAGAGCAGGTCCTAACGTTATGGCCCTCCTCGAGGTAGAACAAACACTCGAGGTGGGTGTCTGAAAGGGAGACCTTATGGCTGCAAGGCACGCACAACTTAACCAAAGATGACATAAAAAGGGGGGAAGAGTTCTTACAGTTTTTGTTGTAAAAGACGAGGAAAAAAATGAAGGAAAAAAGGCCAAGAATCGAGGAACTGCTCAGTGAGGAAGCTTTCCGAGCTGCTAACAGGTCGGCAGACGAAAAGAAACTGAGGAGAGAGCGTTAGCTTGGTGGGACTGAGCATGCTCAGTACTGGATGGGAGAGGGGTTCCTGCCGAGCTGCTCAGCTTTGGAACTTTCTGAAAAGCTACTGCGCATGCACGACGATTCCCACTGTGTGGGGCACAGAGACCATGAAGAAGAACAGCTGAATATATTAAAAGGTAGTCGGACATATCATCAATTTCTATCCACATTCAAAACACAAATGCGAGTGTTAACTCTATATACATTACAACAGATATAACTAAACTTCTGGATCTCAAAAATTCAAATGGGGTTTTTAGACGTAAGGGATGAAACAATGCTTCAAATCTACATTTCCTATACTTAAATCCTTCATTTTATTTAGCACTTTTATTTGGCAAAATAAAACTCATGCTGAGACAAAATGGAAAGGAATTGTGGCGGGGGGAGGCTTGCGTGAGTTCTCAGCACTGGGGCAAAATGCATAGGAATGGCAGGGGGAGCTTCCCCAACCCCATTCCCTTCCATGTTGCGTGGGAAGGGGAAGGGAGGAGCTCTCAAGGGGGAAGGGAATGTTAGTGTGAGCCATCCCCCACCTCACCCCATTCCATTCCATTTTGCGTAGGAACAAGAAGTAATAAATAATAAACAAGTAATAAAATAAGTAATAAATTCAAGAATGGCAAAATGAAATAATCAAGATTAAAAGTACTAAAATAAGGGAGCATCTGTTAAAATTAACTTGGGCCATTTCTGCACTAGACTGTTACAGTGCTATTATTCCACTTGTTTGGGACCCTATGGAATCCTGGAGTTTGACATTTCTAGCCCCTCCCAAAACTGCAAACCCCAGGATTCCATAGAATGTTGCAAGTGGAATAACAATGCTATAACAGTCTAGTGCAGAAATGGCCTGGAAGATGGTACAGAACACCACAGAAATTCTCATATATAATAAAAAGATAGGCCATTTAATTGTTGGCATGGATGTGGAAATGAAAGTAAAGGCACATATACATATGTGGTGGGAGTGTTGTATGGTGAAGAGATTTTGGCAAGAAGTAACTAGTGAAATAAATGGAATAATAGGAGGAAAGTTGGAATCAAATAAAGAAAAATGTTCGACTCTAAATGTAAAGTATTTGGGATTGGATATAAATGAGAGTATTTGCTGAAACAAATGTTATGGGCAGCTCAGGGGGCTACTGCATTCAGATAGAAAGATGAATAAAAATGGAAGATGAATAAATAGCAATTATTATGTTTTGGAATATATAATGTTTGATTTTATATGAGAAGGAAGAATTGGGTATATGGGTCAGTCGAAAGGAAATGACTGGCTAAGAAAGTGGAACAACCTAAGAGAAACACTTAAAGAAAGGAAGGGTACAAAATTATAAAAGATACAACTAATTTAATTCTCCATACCAAAGAAAGGAGTTTTAAATAAAAATTAACTTTGTTCCCTAGGGGGGATAGGGGAGGGAGGGATGGAAGGGTTATAGCAGAAGGAATATATATATAGAGAGAGAGGGGGAAAGAGAGAGAAAGTGTTTTAATTTTTCAGTCTTAGGTGAAGCACTAACAATTTTATTGTACTTGCTGGAATAATTATTTTTGTATGTATATTAGTTTGTTAATCATGCCAATAAATAAATAAAAAAACAAAAAACATCAGATTTCTTCATGATAAAAGGAAAACTACAAATCCAATATTCTCCATTTTTGTACAGCCGAGTCTCGATTATCCGTCCTTCGGTCATCCGACATTCCAGATTATCCGACATCGCGGCTGCTTGAGGGCATGGCTGTAGGCATTTCCATGCCCCCAGACACACCCAGGCACGCCCCCAAACATGGAGGCCGCTACAGGCCTCCGGATTATCCGACATTTTCGGCTATCCGACTATCAGCCCGCCCGTTTATGTCGGATAATCGAGACTCTACTGTACTTGTGTCTTATGAAGAAGAGGCCTCTTGATTTCAACACAGTCATTTTATTCTGCTACCTGATTTACATACATCACTGTTCACAATGAAGTCTGAAATCCTCATCTGCTAAGGCCTGCACCTCTTTCTAAGAGGAAACAAAAAACTGTACTGACTTTTTTAAATTAAGAAATGAGAATTTATACCTGAAAAAACAAGTGAGAACATTCATCTTTATCCTCCTTGCCTCCTATACAAACTATACAGTGATCAGAAGATAGATTCTTGCTGTTGCTCCAC